>JAOVVB010015478.1:0-16460 GCA_028570985.1 Heterobranchus longifilis | reverse complement strand
GTATCTATTTTTTCATACCTTCATACCGTCTTGCCATTTTACTGGGATATACGGTATTTGTGTGGAAAAAAAATCTTTGGATCCGAACTCCATTCCGAAAACAAGTATTTTGGAAGTTGTTTACTTGTTGTCTTGTGGACAGATCTGACAAAGACAGACTTTTTACTCATCTTCATCACGATATAGATATTTCAGTGTACTTTTGTTCCGTTTATCACAATTACATCACAGCAAAAATGTGTTTATTTTGGGTTCATACTGCTGTAGTAGCAGCCGCCATCATGCCTTCTGAACTCCATTCACAAAACAAACATTTTAAAAGTCGTTTGCTTGTCATCTTGCGGACAGACGTGACAAAGCATTAATTCATACTTTTTACAAATCGGCATCATGCTTTAGTCATTTCGGCATACATTTGAGCCGTTTATTGTAATTAAGAACCTTTAATCTGTACCTCAAGTTGCACTGGAACCAGCAGTTATCCAGTCGTAACGTTACTTCCTGAAGAAAGTAGTGAAATTCACAGAGCTGTGTTCCTCCGGGTCCAGACACGACGCTGTTTGGTTGTCAGGCGTGTCTTGGACTTCCACAATAGGTACAATGCAGAAAATGTCATTATTTCCACCATGGTTGATGAAAGAAATGTAGATACGACGACGAGTAATGCGAATACACATGCGATACAGCATCTCTGTATTTTTTATCCTACTATACCGTAATACCGCCCAAGCCTATCAGTCTTATATGTTATAATAGTAATACTCCAGTGGGTGTTAGCTCAGTGCTGCTGACTATAAGAGCCTTAACATCAAACAATGTTCTGGTGGAGTTGTGTTCAGTACAGAACTCATTTAATTCGTAGTCATACAGAAAAATACAAACATGAAAGAAAAACTGGTAAAATCACTAAAATCACACTTTAGTTATTGCTTTTCAAGCCTGCAGGGTGAGTGTTCACAATCAAATGATTTTTTTTAACGGAGCATCAGCCAGTTTATGGCCTGTCAGACAGCGACATGTCTTGTGTAACATGGATTTGTTTTTTTGTGTCCAGAGCCACAGGAGCAGGGGGGATGAACCGCGAGGAGGCCCCGGGGAAGTCTCCTGAAGACATGTACATCCAACAGAAAGTGCGGGTCCTGCTCATGCTAAAGAAAATGGGATCAAATGTGAGTACAGTGTGTCATGCCTAACACAAACTATGGTCATGTGACATTTTGGGTCTTTCAACATTTTCCAGATAAAAAACCCTGCAAAAATCAAGTTTTAGCGCTGCATATTTTCCAGCTCATGCACACAGTGGATGTTTGTTCAATCAGCAAAGTTACACATATCTGAATTACTTACATAATCTGAACCTATGAAACTTTGTCAAAGTGTTTGTGTTATTGATAAGATGGAAGCAGAAGGAGAAGCTTTATAGGCTTGCTATGAAAAAAAAAGAGCACAAAATATGGCTTTTAGAGCAAACTATTTTATGTCAAAGACCTCAAAATAGATTAATAATAAATAAAGACCTCCATTCGAGATGTTTATGCTTTAGTGTACAGTGTAACATAGGCGTGGGACGATATGAAAATTTAATGTCACAATTATCCTGGCCAAAATAATTGCGATTCACGATATTATCCAGATAATCATTGAAATAGTCATAGAACTCTTAAAACGGCAGAAAAAACTGGAATCACTTTACCTTACATTTAGCTTTGTTGTGATTTTTCCCTCAAAACATTACGACTTTTTTTCTTATAAAATTGTGACCTTTTCTTGAAACAGTAAGACCCTTTTCTCATAAAATTGTGATTTTTTTTCTTGAAACATTGAGACTTTTCTTCTCATAAAATTGTGTCTTTTGCTCGAAACACTAAGACTTTTTTTCTCATAAAATTCTGACAGTTTTTCTTGAAACATTACAATATTGTCTTTTAGAAAGACATATTTTTATTGCATCACAGACAGGACACTGCAGTCAACATATCATAGGGAAAGCCCTGCTTTATGATTAACCCAGTGTGGAGGAGAAACCAAATTCCTATACCAAATCCTCATCACTCTGTTGGTGGTTTTGACCGGCAGAAGGACTCAGTCCACAGTCTGGTTCCAGCATGCAGACACAAACCAGACAACAGATAAGAGTTTCATGAAAATAAGAACCCTGACCTGCCGGATCATCTGATTACATGTGTAACTTTGATGCTGTAAATGAGCGTGCTGTAAGAGTGTGCAGTACTTTGGATGCTGTTGCACAAGTGTTAGAAGTGATAGATTATAGGCAAAAAATCTCTCAATTAGGATAACTTCTGATATTTAATTACATGGCTAAAAGCTGGTGGAATAACCCAGTCACTATTGTCTGTCTCAGTCAAATGTAAATCCATTATTATATTAGGGCTGCACAATAAGGAAAATAAGCAATAACGTTGTTGAATATTGCAATGACGATCAGTCCTGCCTTTCTGCTGCTTTCAGTATTCTGCTAAAATACAAAAAAAGGAGAGTGGAAAAATAAATAACTTATTTACAATAACTAATAATAAGCATTTTGGATCCAAAAATGTCACACACCTACGTATGGGAGAACTATTTTAATTGAAATGTGATTTAAGCGATCGGCATACATGAGTTCTCCCTCAAGATGAAATTTAGGAGACTTAGGAGACAGCAGCCAAAAACGTTATTGATGTGTCGTTTTGATGCAGTGCGTCTAAATCAGTCGCCTACATTGCCCTTCTCTGAGAGCACCGGACAGGCCTGCGGTTGAAGTGTGTCAAACTGTCCCTTCATCCAAAATGTAGTTTGGTTTGTTCGTGTTTGATAACTTCAAATGTCACTGTGTTTACTCCCCTTCAGCTAACGCCCAGTGAAGAGGCTTTTCTCCGGAATTACGCAGGTGTGGTCCACAGTCAGATGAGCCAGCTACCACAGCACAACATAGACCAGGGTAAGACTGTGGCACACACACACACACGCACGTGGACACATGCACACACACATTTAAAGTGCAGTAATCTAGCCAGCGTTATTATAGTTGGAATTTTCTCATTTTCTATGCAGGACAATAGTTGAAGTTTATATGTAAGGGATAATGTCGAACGAGCCTGTATTGCTTCCGCTAATAAAAAAACTCTGTTATCTTATGGTTGGAACTGCGTCCTCAGCACAGATGCATAAAATGAGCGCAGCACCCGATTTCTGCTCCGGAACTGTCAAAGTCTGTCCACATTTTTTTTATTTATTTTATTTTATTTTTTTTTAGATGAACCCGTCTTTAAACATTGCGTCCATACCGTGTTCTGTTGTGTTTACTTCCTGTCTTTTCACTTCTCTGTCGTCCAGCTCTGTGCGTCTTTTAACTTCTCTTGCTTGTTTTCTTCTTCTCTTTTTCTTTTTCTTTTCTTTACTGAGGACAGTTCAGCCATTAACCATGAATCCAAACTTTTGTGTTCTCCAAATATATGACAATTATTATTAGAAACGGGAAGCTAAAGATTTGTTGTTGTTTTGCCACAGCTGAGGTTAAATTAACCGGACTTCTTCCGGATCGACGTGGTCCTCCAGAACTGCGCCCTTAGCAACGGACTATTTTCCATGCCAACGGTCTGCTATAGAGAAATAACAGACCGTAAAATGCCGTGATTGACCAATCAGAATGGAGTATTCAACAAAGCCGTATAATAAAGTTTTAGATTTAATACTTAGATGTTTGAAGGCGTTTATGATGAAGGAAGAAGAGGCATCTGCACACCAAAAAGCTCCCGTTGAGAATTGTTTTTTTAGCTTTTTGTGCGGATCCCTTTTTACTTTTGAAGGCGTTTATGAAACGCGTATACATCAGCTCACAAACACCACCTGCTACTTTGCCCAGACAGAAAACAAGGGAAAATCCCTCCACACACATCTCTCCTCTCAAGTCCTTAACCCCAGCGGGCCTAACGGGTTCCCCGACTGTGCTCTGACTCAGCGGCCCACAGCTCTGTGAGATTACTCACACCGCACACAGAGTGGCTGACTGGAACTGAGTGACTCACCCGCAGCATGAGCGCACCGCTGCTGTAACACACAAGAGGCCTCGGCAGAGTTCACACATTGATGTGTTTGTATGATAAATTAAATCACAGTTCCTCATAGTGGCTGTTATAAGACTTATAAGAGGTTTACTCTCCTGTGTATTTGACCTTGCATGTGATGGTCCTGCTTTTTCAGGGCACCAGAGGGTGCTGTTGAGCTTTCTTTAGCTCCTCCACTGTGTTCACATTTTTTTAAACCACAAGAGGGCGCTAGATGAAACAAAACTGTGTGTGTGTGTGTGTGTGTGTGGAGAGAGGCACTGCAGTTACCTGAGAAAGCAGCAGCAAATTGAGATGAATTCAGATGATTTTTTTTTCTGTAAGTAGATTTATCAGCTGCTTTCCAGGCTCCGTCCAAACACGGCTGTCAGATAGGAGCCCTGCTGTGGGGACCCTGCTGGGGCCCGGGCCTTGCTTTGTCGCTGATGATATTACCGGTCCCTCAGGGGGGCTTTAAGTCAGGAAAATTGCCTGCGACACTTTACCTACAGTGAAGAGTTATGTCTCCTTGTCTGTGTCCTTTCCCTGCAAGGAAACAATCATCGTTGTTTGAATTGATATAAATATGTGATTTCCTGTGTTGGAGAAGGATTAGGTTTGTGATTATTATACAGGGTATTAAGGAGCCAAGTAAAAGACGCAGTGACTTTGTCTTTTTGTCCTTCTCTGGTGTTTTTTTTAAATCTTTGTTTTAACCTGCAGGGTATTAAAACTGTGCACATTTTGTTAAATTTAGCCTCATTCTGCAATATGGGACGCATCATTAGTTTTAATGTGGATCATTGCATCATGGGTTGCATTATTACGCCATGTTTCTTCATCAAGCAGCAGAACATTAAGCATTACATCAGATTAGCAGGGATGGTATCACGTCTTAAAAAGTGCAGCACCGAAAGTGAGATCAGCAGTGATTTTGTGTCTTTTTAAACAGACTGGCTGTCTTTTTGCCCTTTAGTAGATACAGGACTGCATGTCTCTGCGTGCTGTCAATACTGCTAAGAAGAGGCTCATTAATAATGGACGAGTATGACTGGTGAAAGGTGCTCTGAGTATGCATTATACATCACAGAAATAGACACATTTAGTGTAATTTGGCGGCCTGCCACCTCCTCGGTGTGCCAATAAATTATTTGTGGTCTGCATCCTATCCAAAGTACTGTGATTAGGCATCGTGGGGATCAGCGAGAGTTAATCACTTTTAAATATTCAGCGCTGAAGGACAGCAGTTTGTAGGTATCAGCACATTCTGGATCCTTTGAGGTGGTGTGAAGAGGGAAGACCGCTATTTGATCTCATTTAGACTCGGTAATAGGGGGAAAATAGATGAAAGGAAACATTTTATTGCCTAGCAACTTGCACAGTCATTGTGCCTCTTTTAAAATGTAATTTTACAAAAGTACAGACTTCAAACAAAAAAATTACGAGTGTGAAAAATTAGAAAGATTTTATTCAGGGCTCGAAATACTTTTTTTTCTGTGTACATGCACCACATTGTTTTGGTGCATACAAAAAAGTGTCAATTGCGTGAGTCTCACGGTTAGGCAGTAATTACGTTATTGATTTATCGAGGTCAGCAAAAATGATCGAGGTCATATCCATATATCGTACGATATCGCCCGTTGTGTTTACATGCATGTTTGTTTATATAAGAATTTCGCCAACATTTTAGCCCACATGATGCCAGAATAAACAGCAGGGTTTTCCCTACTATTATAAGACTTGGGTGCAGCGTTTTTTCACTGCACCTAAGTCAAATAAACAGATAAACACTCAACATTTTTGGGTTTAAGCTGAATTATGAGAGAGGAGAGCCCATTAACGTGAACGTGTTTTATTGATTTGGGATATTTTTTTTTCACATTCCAATTCCAATGTCTGAATATTAAAAAATTAAAAGTGAATTGCTCTTTGAAAGGGTGTCCTTGCATTATGCTATTATATTATCATTATAATGATTGATTGATTTAATTTATTTGATGATTTAAAAAAAAAACACATAACACTGCATTGCAGTCATTACATACATTAAAAATCACAGAGGATAAAAACACAATAGACTTATTTCCATTGTGGTCCTCTAGTAGCAGTGGCATAAAATGGTCTTACAATGACAATAATAGTTTATCGCAATTAATTTTGCGACAATATATCGTCCAACAAAAGTAGTTATTGTCGCAACATACCTTCTGTAGCAAGTTAGGTGCACTGCTGCCTGTATAGCTGAGAATTACGTGCACAGCTCAGATTTTACGTTCACTATCGCGGATATGCATGTGGCATTTCGAGCCCTCTTAATTCCTATTCAAAATATAGGTAATTGTGTGATTTACATTCAAACATTTGGGGGAAAAGACGTTCACAGATAATTGAGTTGCAATGTGTTAATTGTCCTGCATGTGAATGTGTGGAGGTATATTACTTAATTATAATGACAGCAGATCTTTTCCCATCATCCTTCAGTAAGCAGCAGTAGTACAGTGTGTCCCTGCTGGCCATCACACAGCAGCAGCAGACAGACAGACAGACACCTTCTGTGACTAGCCGGCAGATTTCCAGGCAAAGGTTGTTTGTCTGTTCCTGATCGTGCATCATTGATGTATCTGCTCGCAGCAGTTTCACCTTGACACCTAATTTTCTCTGTGCAGGTGTATTTTCCATTTTTGAGAAAGACGATTTCAAAGAATAACGTCATCCACTTTGTTCTGAGTTAAAATGTTTTTTTAATGTGAGCTGGAGACATTAAATCCACATTGCTTTTGGAAACCATTTGACAAAGCTATTTTCAAAATCTAACCTCCTCTCCTGCACATGCTTATAGTGTAAAATATTGGTTTGGTAATAAAAACGCACAGTTTCCTATCATTGCTGCTCAGGCTGCTGTTTTGAAGAGCAATAATTTAGAGTGGATGACTCACCCCTTTTCAGCTTGTCAAATAATACAGTTTAGTCTGCTACTTTTAAAGGCTTATCGAATCTTGTATCACCCCGTATACCAGGGGTGTCCAAACTTTTTTGGATAGGGGCCAGATTAGATAGTGTGAAAATACCCAAGGGCCAGAGCTTCTCGCTTCAGTTAAAAAAAAACACACAAACAATACGCAAATGTTTTCCACCATCTTCAGCACAGTACACAGTTGTTGTGGTTATGTCTGCTGCTGCCGAAATATTTGTTGCTGTCTGTTTATGAAAACACATTAGTTCCGCCTGCGTAGTTCCTGCGTGGTTCATGTTTACAAACTTTATGATAGTGCTGCTATTGTGAGGTAAACGGAAAAAATGCAAAGCGAACTTGTTTGACTAAGTAATATTGTGAGGCAGACCACATAGAATATATATTTTGAGAGACAAGTCGTGGGCCGCTTAAAATCGGTCAGACTTTGGACATTCCTGCCGTATACAGTATGAGTTTGAATGTTTCTAGTCTTGCAGACCTGTCTCCACAGCGCTGGAGTCAGATCTGGCTCCAGTGCATTTTCACAATGGTATAGGAGAAAAAAACTCTCTGGCTTGTTTGCATTTCTTTAAAACAATCACAATCATCGATGCCTCTGCAAAATAGAAAGAACAGAGCAGGCCTGCCTTTTGCATGCCATTTTTAGCATGTATGTTGATAGCTCAGATGTTGTTGTTGTTGTTGTTGTTGTTGTTGTTGTTGTTGTTGTTTTTTAGGCACAATATCCAGTGATGTAAAACAGAGGATAGTTTGAACATGCTGATCAAGGTTGGAAATACACATTTTTGTCCACCTGCCACTGTGGCTGGTGGATTCCAAAATATAGCAGCCACTCAATAGATTACAATTGTTTTTGTTTTTATTTGGCTGGGGAGTGAAGCAAATTTGCATATTTTACCAGCATTTGGCGGATGGCTGGTGCTAATTTCCAACCCTAAAGGATGCAAGATGCTCTGATACCGGCGTCCTGAAGAGGTCTCAGCATGGAGCGATAGTGTCGCGTGTCAGACATGGCCTCATCGATCGAGTGGCGGCATGCTTAGAGGGCGCTGAGGTCACTATGTCGCTGTGGAGACACACTCTGATATTGATTACTCTGAGTCAAGGCCGGGCTGTATTCAGGAAATGTTAAATAGAAGTGAAGGTGCGAGAGCAGACAAAAGCTGATGTGCCAGTGGATAACATCATTGCTGTTGTCAGCGTTAGCATATTCTGATAAAAAAACAAATTTGTAGGTGTTATAGTCTAATCTATCCAGAGATATTGTCCTGCCTCACAAGTGATCAGACTGATTGGAAATCATTCCCTCAGACTCTGCTCAGCTGTCAAATGTTATTCTGGCTCCTCCTCATAAAAAAACAAGAGAAAACCAACTCGGATGTTGCTGCTCATATTTCTTTTAAGTCTATGGGTCACGGAATTTGCATTTCAGATGGTTTTAATTGGCTGATTACCATACATGCAAATACATAATTTTGTTTTGCAATTTTAATCAGGCCAAAGAGGAATTCTCTGCCAAAGGCTCTGGAGCTTTTTTTTTCCTCAATCAGCTTCCTCTCTGAAATACCTTGATGTAGCTGAATTTTGGCGGCGCAGAGGAACGGAGGACGGTGGGCGAGCAGGAGTGTGCATGCTTTGTTTAAACGCTGTTATTGTGATTGGAAATGAAGTGTGAAATCTTGAGGGCTCTGTTTTCACTGCAAATTGCTTCTTTTGGGGTAATAATGAATAATAATTTTCCCTCTGTGGTAGGCATGGGACAATATGAAAATGTCATGTCCCGACTATCCTGGCCAAAGTAATTGTGATTCACGATGTTATCCTGATAATCATCAAAATATGCTTAAAACTCTTAAAATGGCACTAAACCCACTGGAATCACTTTACCTTACATTTTGTTAATAAACTAATATTTTTTTATTGCCTCACAGAGAGGACGCACATCTTTTTTAGTGAAAAACAAACAATCGAACAATTTTAAATAATGTAGCCTAATCATAAATCATAAAATAAAATAAATTCTACTTGATTTAAACTTACTTACAGGTGGTGGTCAAATTAATGTTACGGTTAGGAAAAAAACGAGTACACTGCAGTCAATTCTCCGGTCACTGGTGAGGATATGCACGATATTCACGATTATCCCAATAATGGAAATTCATTAATTCTTATTGTGGGTGTTTTTTGTCACGATTTGCAATAAAATCGTATGTCGTCCCATCCCTACTCTATAGTGCAGACAGTTTTTACTGCATAATATGGGGAGTACATAAGTTTTGTCTTTGTTCTTCCCCCTTTAACTCTCTTTTTGTGACTGACATCATGTCACTTTAAACAATGCAGTTTGTCAGAGCCTCTCATAAAGCCAGCAGTCTCAGGACTCGTTATCTTGTCTGATTTGACGAGGAAAGTTTACTCCTCCCCAGAACGATGTCTGAGGGCCTCAACAAAAGAGGATAGATGAGGATGGGGTTGCCATAGCAACCTCAGTTGTCCCAGGAAAGCTAAGGTTCCCTGTGGGCTTTGGTGGTGTTGCTGCATCGTGTTGCATTGGTAGATCGGAGCAGGTGTCATCAGGGGGCCTGGAGGCAAGCTGGAGTGCTAATTACACAGTCAGAGTGTGATATTCCAATTTCTCTCTCTGTGTCTCGTCCTTTCTTACAGAAATATGGCGTCTTATTTCAAATGTTGCAGCCGTGCACTGTCAATACACAATCTTTTTTTTTTTCTGTGTTACAATCCTGGTACCTTTCAGGCGATTCTGATGTTGTCACACGATTGATTGCGCTGATATGAGTGCTTATCACCCTGATACACATGGGTCAGTAGGGGCATGCTGGCCCTGCTAGAAGGTGGTTATTAGTGTATTGAATGGGCTGACAGCCTACTGTTTTGATGGTTATTATGACAAGCAACGGCGGAGGCCAGATGATGATAAGAGCCTTCTGGACTTTCTAGTGTGAGGTGAAAGCCATGTGACACTGAGTAAGGACCCGCCTTTGTTTGGTGGTATCGATTGTTACTTTCTGCAGTTTGTCACTGCAGCATGAATCAGAGACATTTATGAAGTCTACCTGACTCACACAGAGTTTCTCCTTAAATACGCTCTCATCTCTATCCCAAATGTGTTATTAGGTATGTGGTTGTATAGACAAAAGTTAAAGGATGGAAGGCTGCCTAAGATAATTGACTTCCTGGATGTGGCGTATAAAATGTGGAATTCATTAAATCCATCATTAAAGGATCCATTTAGAAGAGAAAAATGACTCCGAAAATTGTTTGCTGCTGCTTAAAACCTAATTTCAAAGCTCGTTAAATCTCTGATATATCGCATGTGAAGTGAAGAACTGTTGCACAAATCTGACGTTCACTGGAATCTTAAATCAGTCATTTGCATTTTTAGGTTCACCTTTTCTGTTAAAAATCTACATAACACAGAATTGAATGGATCATATTACCGTCTTTATATTGGAATATTATGATAAACATTTTTTGCTGAAGCTCATTACAACAGACAAATTAAATTCCCACATTCTCTTTATTTTTAACCTTTAATTAACCAGGAAGTCAATGGAAATACATTATTTCTGTTTAAAACAGTGACCTGGCCATCAGAATAATAATCAAGCATTTTGGTGCAGAGGTCTGAACGTACATGTTCCCTTTAATACTCACATGAACTCAGAATAATTATATAAGAGAAAGAAAGTAATGGAAAAATAAAATGAAATGTATGCTGAGTTAGAAAGACAGATAAGTGACTTTATACTTGAATAATTTGGTAGTAGTGTGCAGTTATGTGACTGAAACAGCAGATCAATGTAAAAGTATGTTTGTTGATGTCAACACGTTTAGCTGGACCACACACACACTCCCCTGTTGTGTGTCGCGCTTCTTAACCCGCCCCTGCTGTCGTTTTCAATGGAGGGATCTCGTGTCTTTATCCTCTCGGCTGACCCCGCACAGATCGTGACCTCGTGTGATGCTCCGACTAATAACGCCGTGCTTCATCGCGGCTTCTCTGCTTATTCAGCACGGCGCCTTTAACTTCAAACAAACTCCCTTTGGGTTAATTTCACAGCTTTCTGATCCATAGAGGTTTCAGTGGAACATTGTGTGTTTTTAGTTCATTTCAGGCTACCTTTTCTCAGCCACGTATTGATTTATAGTCTCTCAGAAGTGTGAAGAAAGACTTTGTTTGCTTGTGAATGAGTTCAGGTGAATAGATGAATGTTCTGGTTCTGGCTGCTTTTGGCGGGATGAGGTTTGGGATTAGAGCTGCAATGATTAATCAATTAGTTGTTAACTATTAAATTAATCGCTGACTATTTTGATAATCGATTAATTGGTTTGATTTTTTTTTTTTTTTAAAGAAAAAACTGTAAAATTTCTCTGATTCCAGCTTCTTAAATGTGAATATTTTCTGGTTTATTTACTCCTCTTTGACAGTAAACTGAATATATTTGAGAGAACAAAAGAAACCATTTAAGGACGTCATCTTGGACTTTGGGAAACACTTTGACCATTTTCTGACATTTTATAGACCAAATAAATAATCAACTAATGGAAATAATCATTAGTTGCAGCCTGACTAGGGATTCAACAAATGATTATTTATTAATTAATCTCTGTTTTTTGTCTATTTGTTTTTTCAGTTACCGGTAATGGATTCATTGTTTTGTCTATTAAATGTCAGAAAATCTTCAAAAAAGTGCCCATCACAAAATCTCTCAAGGTGTTGTCTCCAAATTGCAAAGAGTTTTTTTTCTGACCAACAGGATGAAACCCAAATATAATCTTTCTGCATGATAAATGACTTAAATACATTTTCAGTTGCTTTAGCACTAGGAAGTAACACATAGCATTGTGATGATGGTGCATATTTGAATTTGAGACATGGCTTTATGACTATTTGCTCTGTTTCTTTCTGATTTCTTTTATTTGAAAATAAAAACCCTCTTTAATGTTCTTTTCCTGGAAAGACCATTTTAGGAGGCTTTTCTTTCTCTCAAAGTATTTATGGAGGACAAATCGGATGACATGCCTGTTGCTGTTATTTATGTAATCCACCGTCCGGAGCCGCTCTGTGCACCCCCCTCTGGGCTGGGTGAGGAGGAGGAGGAGGAGGAGGAGGGGGAGGAGGAGGAGGGAGGGGCCACAGAACGGCCGGACACAGAGCCGCGGCATCCCAACAAACTGAACTCTGTTTGCTCATAGGCAGCAGCAGCAGCAGCAGCAGCGTACTGCCATCCACTGATGCAGTGTGATTTTTATCTGTCGCTAGGCAACAGCTTTGAGGGACCTGACGTCTCCATCGTGTTGGCTAGAGCTTGTTTGTCTGTGTATTGTGTGTGTGTGTGTTTGTGGCAGGGCGAGGTCCGCACGTGACTCTCAGGCAAAGTAAAACCGATATAGCCACTCTGCTCTGTGGATGTATTTTGAGAGTGTTTCTGCTGGTCATTCGGCTCAAGTTGCGCAGTGACTCTAACGTGTCCTTCCTCTGAACTGCCTGTTACACAAGGGTGAACTCCTTCACACAAAATGATTCAGACGGGCATTTGTTGTGATAAATGGGCGTCATTGCAAGTTCCTGCGCCGAAACATCATCTGTAACAGCAGTGCTATTCAGCAGCCGTGTAGCTCAGGTCGCGTTTCCGATTGTGTGGCATTACATAATTGTCTCTTGTTCAGGCATCATTATCCCTACGTGCTGTCTCAGAGCAGATGAGATTTATGGTATTAACTGAAGTCGAACAGCGTGTCTATGCCAATATCTCTGTCTCTACTTTCCTCCCCTGGTGCTGCTCTTGGCTTCTTCTTTGCCTCATTCGGTCGGCCAATCAGCTTTCAAGAGAGAGTTCGTGTTAAAACGCACCCTCCCCCAAAATGTCTCGATCTCTACGAGCTCTCGACGACCCGAATGCAGCATTAGAAACACGCTAATTATTTTCCCTGTAGAGATAGGCCAAACGAAACATAAAATTCTGGTCTGTGCTGTCTGATGAGGAGGGTCCGCCCTTTGTGCCAAATACATGTGGAAGCTCACAGTCCCTGGCCTACTTTCATATCTCCACAATAATTAAATCTAACAAGCACTCGAGGGCTGTGGTGGTGAAGAGTTTTTTTTATATAGCAGACATGCACCATGTGCTGTATCCTCTCCTCAACAGTGTGCAAAGGTGTGGAACTCAGTGTTAATGATGTTTATGTGATCGTAGCTTGTCAAATGTTTTATTCCAATGCATAATAGGCGATGGCACCTAGTTGTCGTCTTTAAGTTGTTTGTGCTCGCAACTGAAATGTTCTGATTCTTTTGGTGGAAGTGTTCCTTTGTGCCTCAGTACAAATTTGAAGACATTTTCAAAAATCGGTCTAACCCTTTGGCTGAAAAGTGAGTTTTTCTTATCATACTTTATCTAGTCTTTTGGCACATGGGACTACTGTTGGTGCCATAGGCTCCATTATATTTCAGACAAAAAAACAGTACTCCCATCTGCCCAAAAAAGAAAGAAGAAAATGGCTGTATTTCAGAAACTGCAAGAAGTACAATAAAGTATTTGGTATCTATGGACACATAACAAGTTGAATGTCAAAGATATGCACACATATGCAATGTAAAAAATATTTAATACTGGAAAACTTGACAAACATAATATTTAAAAAAAAAAATCATGATCTTGACTATTGATAAAAATGTGATTTTTCAGGTGATTCAAAGATACTTGCCCAAAGTATGTCCATACCAAAGTTCAAGACTTTGGACCAATCAGAACATTTTCCCATATCATTCTAAATATAGTCGTTGGGCACAAATGGGATAAGAGACGTGTTTTTAATTAAGGGTTTGAGGAGACTAGAGATGTTGCTGTACGTACTTTGTGGTCTCACAATCAATTAACATTACCAAGAAGCATTGCAGCAGGCTGCCGAGCATGGCAGTGCAAGAGGGATTACAATATTTTCCTACTACTTCTCTCTCATCAGAGGGTCTACAGTCTGAATTGCACAAATTGAAACTTGTCAAGTCCTTGCCAAAAAATGAGGCCTATATGAAAGAACAGTTAGATATATGATATATATGATATATTTAATCTTACTCGAATAGAATTGGAAAAAGTATGTTCATTTATCAGAGAAAACCTGTCTCAGCAGGTGTGGGCAGGCCCAAATGACTTGATGGATCTTTGGCAAAAGACTAATGAGTGATTAATGTTAAAGCCAGCTAACAAAAGTCGTATTGTGTAGCTACTGGGAGGACCCATTATGAGACTGTAATTATCGGTTTGTCCTCATTAACTTGGTAAAAGTGAAAGAGGCACACAAGCAGAAGAAAGAAATCAGACCTTGTGTGCAGCAGTGGTCGCGTTAACTGAATATTTTCAGTCATTGGCCGATTTTTTTTAGGGTGGTCTACCGTAACTTTAGGTAATTTGAGCCTGTTTGTTCTGGTGCCGACAATGTTCATTTTAATTTATTAAAGTTTGACAGTGCAGGGTACAGCTGCATAAAAACGTTTTTAAACAGTTAAGGCGGCTACATACTGGCCGGATTGGGCGTCACACGGTCACACGGACGTACACGCAGTTCTATTCACACCTTATCAGGGTCCACGCTGACCCACACTCAACACTCGATTCCAGTTGGTGGTGGTTAGTGGTCTTTGTATTCCTTTAAAAGACAAATTGTATATGCGAAACGGCAGATCTCCTCAAACAACCTCTCTTCAAAATAAGTGTCCATTTTGTTACGATCGCATTATTTTCTTCTTCTTGGCACCCAGTTAGCGGTGCATACAGAGTAGTTACCTGATGTAACTCCAGTTCTTCCAGTACAGAGCCTTCTGCATACAGAAAGAGTTTGTTACGCGTACAGGCAGCATTCTGACCGTCCGCGTAGAGGTCTGGGGTCTGGTCGCAGACATGGGCAATGACGACATTTACATCACACGGACCTCGCGGTCACACAGACCTCGTGATCACGCGGATGGTATAAATTCAGCTTTAATCCGCTATCTTCACTTCTCCTGTCTCTCCTCCGTGTGTGTGTGTGTGTGGAGAGGCACAGGCGGGATGTGGACCGTCCGCGATCTTCCACTACAATCAATGAAACTGGCTACACCAGGCGTGACAGCAGCGCATGCTGCGTATGCGCCACGGAGATCTGCTCTATACAAACGTAATAATAGGCCAGTTTTGTATTTATATCTTTTACGGTGAAACACGAGAGCAGGGGATATTAATGATCATGTGAATTTCAGCAGCTGCGCTCATAATTCTGCAGCGGCGGAGCGCAGCACAGTCTGTTTCTGTTCATCTTTTCTATCCATGCCATTATAAATGCATAATCTATAAGCGTGTTCGGTACATGAATTATTCAAAAATGAAAATTATTGAACGGAAATTAAATGTTATTAAACATGTCTTATTATTATTAAAAAATGTAAATGACAGGTAATAATAGATTATGATGGAATCTTTATCTACAACAAGAAAGTCTAACACAACCACTGGTGTGCAGTCTCTTATGTGGGCCCATTGATTTTTCATTGTTTTTCCACAGCTTCGTGAGGTTCATATCATCGACTGGAATCTGGTTTTGTTTACTCACAGACAATCTTGTTTCTCAGTCTGAGCTGCAACAGCAGAGGAGATTGAGCGGTATTGAAGGCTCAGATCTAAGTGTTATCATGGCAGAGCAGAATGCTGCTGTCAGCGGGCCGCTCAATGTGTTACAATATCTCCCGTCAGCGCTGTGGCGGCAGACTGTGGCTTTCCACAACAGGTGAACATGGCAATGGATAAAATTACCTGCTTTGCATCAAAAGGATTTTCACCGAGGTGTATATTCCCTCTCGGCTTTATAGTCACAACTGACAGGATCCAGTGACCCGTGCAAAACTCGGCTGGCTTCACAGTTTTGGGGTGATCCAATCACAAGTGAACAGTTATATGAAAGACCTTCTGGGATCCAGTGATTCGGTGTAGTATGAATTTCAAAATGACCTGGTCCATACCCAAGGCAATGCCCTCTTCTCAAACCATTCATGGCTGAGATTGTATTTTTTTGTGTGTAGCAGCTGTCGCACTTTCCCACAGAGAACAAATGTGAGCAGAAAAGCAAAATCTGATGCCAGACTCTTATGGATAAATCTGAGTGCAGATCTCTTTTGTGTGTTTCTGTCAGTATAAGTTTTGGTTCACGTGGTAGTCTTCGGGTGTATTCACACCTCGCTCGTTTGGACCGGTTGTTTCCAAACCTGGAGAGTTTCACCCCCGAGGTTCGGTTCGTTTATGTGAACACAGAAATCGCACTCGGATGCGGGGCAAAACAAGTGGACCGAGATCGCCTAGAGAGGGTGATCTCAGCTCTCGAGCTCCACTTGAACTCTGGAGCAGTTTGTTTGCAGTCAGAACACCATTAGTCTGGCTTAAGATGGGCTC
>JAOVVB010015428.1:2661-16466 GCA_028570985.1 Heterobranchus longifilis | reverse complement strand
CACGCAAAATGACCCACCACGCAGTTATTTTCGCCGCGCGCACCTCTGAGTATAAAACAAACTTTAAGTAGTGACAGTCGCACGTAGCGGTGACAGGTCGAATGACAGCCAATATGTGAAGACACCATGTCGAGTGACAGGTTCCTATGGCCGTGTCGGGTCGTGTGAAATGCGCGCATGGCTGTGCCGGGTTGGTTGCCATGCGCATATAACAATGAAAGATCGAGTGCCATGCTCATGTGGAGTGGCAGCTGCCAGTGCCATGCGCACACAGCAGTGACATGTGGAGTGCCATGCACCTGTAGCGGTGACATGTGCAGTGGCATGCGCACATAGCGGTGACATGTGGAGTGGCATGCGCACACAGCGGTGACATGTGGAGCGGCATGCGCACATAGCGGTGACAGGTGCTGTGGCATGCGCATGCAGTGGTGACATGTAGAGTGTCATGCACGCGCAGCGGTGACATGTGGAGTGCCATGCGCACGTAACGGTGACATGTGGAGTGGCATGTGCACACAGCGGTGACATGTGGAGTGCCATGCGCACGTAACGGTGACATGTAGAGTGGCATGCGCACACAGTGGTGACATGTGGAGTGGCAGCTGCCAGTTCCATGCGCACACAGCGGTGACATGTGGAGTGGCATATGCCTGTGGCACGGAAAGATTTTACTTTAACTGGACTAGTATTAGGCACCTGCCATGCATATGCATCCATCTTAGATACATATTTTTCTTAGTTAACCACCAGAGGGCACCATCCCAGAATTCTAGGCCTGTTTTTACTAAGCGTCTCAGAGTAAGAAATCGATCCTAAGTGGCCAAAAGTCACAGTGTGGCAGTTTTGGTCCTACTTTTAGGAGAAGTAGTAAAAGTAATTTCTTAATTTTCTTAAAATAGGAAATCAGTCCTATCTCCGTCAAAATGTAGGAGTTTTCCGGAGGTCCCTTAACTGGGTAAACTGCTGCGAGGAAATTGCATTCAGACGGAGTTGAGCATGGAGGAGAGATTTTTTTGTAGCACTGAATGACAAGGAGCTCATTAAAAGAGTAGCTCATTGGACAAATATGGAATAGTTTTTGTGACACATCATTTGCATCATTTTTCATATGCTGTCTCCATAGAAAGGTAACTGCAACTTTAAATTTTAGTAACGGCGAAGATACAGATTTGGTATAGTAATGATTTGTGCTTGTCACAGCCAACAACAATAGCAATAATAAATCAAACTTTGCTCTTACAGCACCACAGATCATGTGCTAATTCATAAATTTCCAATTTTCCCAGCACACAGTACGAAATCATGCGCATCACTGGTTTCACCAGAGTTGTAAGCGTAATCCATGGCACACATGTCCTGAAAATTGTCCTGAGCATAAAAAATTTAAAACATCATGGTTATGTAGGTTACGGATGCAAAATGATCATCGAGTATGGACGCACACACACACACACACACACACACACACACTGCTGTAAAAAAGAATATGCACCCTTATTATTTTTTTGCATATTTGTCAAGATTGGTCGATTCAGATCATGAAAAAAATTATATATTACACAAAGATAACCCAAGTAAATTAAAATGCAGTTTTTAAATGATGATTTTATTTTTTAAGGGAAAGATCTGTCCAAACCTGGCCCTATGTGAAAAAGTAATTGCCCCTAAACCTAATAACTGGTTGTGCCACCCTTGGCGGCAACAACTGCAATCAAACAATTGTGATAACTGGCAATGAGCATTTCACTCTTCTCTGCAAAATTGTTTTAATTCAGCCACACTGAAGGGTTTAACCTGTCTAAGGTCATGTCACACCATCTCAATCAGATTTAAGTCCGGACTTTGAAAAGGCCACTCCAAAACAGCCAGTCCTGCTGCATAAACCAAGTGCGTACTGATGGCCGGACATTCTCTTTCAGGATTTTCTGGTAGAGCAATTTTTGGTTTTACCAATTATGGCAAGTTGTCCAGGTCATAAAGCTGCAAAGCCGCCCCAGACCATCACATTACCACCACCATGTTTGACTGTTGGTATGATTTTCTATTTATGAAACGCCATGTTAGTTTTACACCAGATGTAACGGGATGCACACCTTCCAAAAATGTAACCTTTCAGTCCACACAATATTTGCCCAAAAGTCTTGGACTCAAAATGTTTTTTGGCAAATGTGAGACAAGCTTTTGTGTTCTTTCTGGTCAACAGTGGCTTTCGCCTTGGAACTCTCCCATGGATGACATTTTTCCCCAGTCTCTTTCTTATTGCTGAATCATGAACACTGACCAAGTGAGGCCTGCAGTTCTTACTAAGCATCTCAGAATCATTCCTAGGAACCACCTCAAAGTTCGTTTAGGATTGAAAATATTCTTAGCTCAGAGTAGGCCATAAAAGTAATTTATGAAGCTTTCTACTCTTACATTCACTGAGGAGTGGGACTGCTCCTAGGAAAGTGTGTGACGTCACTGTTTACGACACTGAGCACTGAAAAGTAGGCTGCACATTATAGTGGGTGTTGTAGGTTTTAAAGGTTTTTGTAGTTTTAAATAGTGGAAAAGCGAGATGGTGAAATCAGCACCAGTTGTGTGAAAGCTGTTTATGCACACAGACAAAACTTATAGATGATACAGTAGATAATCAGACTCCGCCAATCACGACTGTTTAAAGCCCTTATAATAGTGCTGTGTAGTACTGTCATAGTCTAATCAAAATAACTTCCAAAAGAAAGCGAAACTGGAGAGAAGATGAAACTGCCCTAAAATTCTGACCTACTCATACCTCTAAAGATAAAACTGAGTGGACAGCAATCAGTAAAAGCATCAATGCCACCTGTCACTTTCTCTCTCGACCCATGAGGAATCTGAAAAAACAGGGGTATCCCGTGTTAATTATCAACATTCTTAAAATAGGAAATCTCTCCTTTCTCCACCAAAATGTAGAAGAGCTCCGGAGGTGTACTAACTGGATAGGAGTAGCGCAGAAATGGCATTCAGACAGAGATGCACATAGAAGAGAGATGTTTTAGTAACATTGAGTGACATGGAGCTCATAAAAGATACATTTGGACAAAAATAGAATACTTTGTTAGAAAACTAAAGTAACTGGTTCATTGCGAACATTTTGTATGCTCTCTCCACAGGTGTCAGCTACTTTACGTTTTTTTTTAGTAACAGAGAAGATGTAGCTTTGAAACAGTGATGATTTGGGTCATTACTCTTACAGCACCACAGATCATGCACAGATTCATACATGCTACACAGCATGAAATCAATTTGTGCGCATCATCCATAGCACACACATGAAAATACAGTGAAAGCTTGGATTGCGAGTAACTTAGTCTGCAAATCTTTTGAAAGACAGAGCAAAAATGTTTAATGAATTCTAACTTGATAAACAAGCGAGGTCTTGAAATACGTGTAGTATAGGTACGTTTTATCTGCCGAGCACCACGTGATCACAACTGAGCCATTGGTTCTTCTTTCTTTCATGCTCGGGATTGTGGGTAAGTGTCTCCCATGCTCAGTCTCAGTGCGTGTAAGTCACTCTTATAAATCAACATCCGTATGCGCGTGTAGTGTTTACTATAACATTGTGACCATGTGTGTTAACGTGCAGGATTTTTTTTACATTTTTGTGTCCCCGAACTGTTTGCACAAAGTTGGGAGGATGAAATTGTTCAAAATGTCTTGGTATGCTGAAGCATTAAGCCATACTATAGTTAATAGCTTAAGTTATTGGCTTATTCATCATGTTAGAAACAAGCACAAAGCAAACTGTGTCTAATAAATGACACTGTGGCACAATATGACAATGGGCTGTAATTTGAGCACAGTTGATGCAGCAGATTCACCAACACATGGACACAAGATCCTGTCAAATACAGTAGTCCCTTACTGAGGACATATCACAGTTTACTGTTTCATAAATGTAATCAACATAAACAAACAATTTATGCAGGTGTTGCAACAGTGATCAAATATGACAGAAGGCTTCAGAACACTACAGTTATGCAAGATCTGAAGAAATAAACAGGTGAAATTATACATTTCAGTGTAGCTGAAGTTAATATTGCTGTCTATTGCTGCAAGTAAAAAAATATAAATTATGGGAGGCTAAAAATTTATAATAATCATAATAATCACAACAATTACTCACTCACTCATCATCTATATCGCTTTATCCTGTATACAGAGGCGTGGGGGGCCTGGAGCCTATCCCAAAAGGACATGAGGCGCGGGACATGTTGGACGGGCTATCAATCCATCACAGGGCACACATACACACACACACACACACACACTCAAACACTCATTCACACACTAGGGGCAATTTGTACCTAATCTGTATGTCTTTGGACTGTAGAAGGAAACCAGAATACCCAGAGGAAACGCACCAAGCACACAGAGAGAACATGCAAACTCCATGCAGACAAAAGCGAATGCTAAAATGCACGAAGTGGGAATCAAACATGGACTACGATAATAATAATAATAATAATAATAATATTAATATGTTGGAGTGTAAGAACTTGAGCGGCCCAACCCTGACCTTAACCTCATTGAAACATCTTTGGCGTGAACAAAAACAAATGTATTGTAGCCCAGGACTTCCCATTTGACAGCAGTGTCCAAACTACAATATAGCAAAATCCCCACAGCCACTTTCCAAAGTGCCCCATTTCAAAATCCCATGAGTGAAGGCCTTTTAACAGTAGGGGGGTCTGTGTTATTGCATGTTTTTTAGAATGTGCACATTCCATGGCGGCTGTCCACATACTTTTGGCCATATAGCGTAAATATTGTTTTGTTGTTTTTTTGTAATAATAATAATAATAATAATAATAATAATAAACCAATCAATAAATAAATAAATATGTCTGTTTTAAATCAAAGGTCAAAATCAAAGAAACAAACTAAAATATTTTCTAGTGTATTTTTTAGGAAACAAGGCTTAAGTCATATTTAATTAAATAATGCGTTTGTAATCATATGTTACACAAGTTTCCGTTCTAAAATGATAAAGGACTCTGATAATAAATGATAAAAGAGCTACACAATGTTATAATCAGGTTAAGGAGGAAAAACACATATATGGTCCTACTATGGTACAGTGATATTGATACCGCTGATATTATGACAGCAGTGTGGACATCAAGTCAATTACATTAGCAAATAATCTCCAGCTTCCCTAAACGCAGAGGTGTGCGGAACAGCATGCCATCATGGTTGATGAGTGAAAGAGGCAGGCTGGTATTACAGCATCCTGCGGCTTCGGCTGTGTGGCCTTAACAATAACGGCTTGACAAAAAACCCCACCGTCAGTGGTGTAGGCTCGGAGGATGAGCAACCTTGAGCATTCTGCTTTTTTTAACCGATTATTCGTGAGGATAATAAAAATATTACACACCGCGACGTTGCATTAGACAACAATTATACATCAAACATCACCATCCTGCGTCAGTAATGGCAGCTTAGCGACCACCATTAGCCTGCAAGCTGCCATCTAGCCGTGTGTAACACAGGCAAATGTTTACCAACGGCTACTAATATAAAAATTGAAAACAACATTAAACATAATAAAATTGAACATACCAAGTTTAAATCTCGACGAAAAACCAAAGCTCACATATTATGCTTAGTCTCTCAATTATATCCCTGCATTTCCGTTCAGCATCAGCAGCAGTACCACACAGCGCGAAACCGCTGCGGCTCAATCCCAAATACAGCGCGAGAGGGGACATCCAGCCCACTGCCTAGTCCAAGTCGCGCGCTTCATAGCATCTGTAGTGCGCAAGTATAGGGATGAGGAAGTGATTTGAGATACAGCAGACTGAAAGAATACGTGCACAGGCATTATCATCACCTTAATAAAATTACAATTTGCAGATTTATAAAGACACACACACGCACACATCGATATTTAAAGATTTTCAATCAATATATATTTATATACTGATATAATATTTTGGCATTTGTTCCTCAGAACACCTAAAAAGCATTTACCAAATAAATATTCTCTAACAAAGATTTTTGTTCGTAAAACTGCCAAAGTGGATTTACTTGTTTATCTCGTTTTGTAGTTTTGCCCATTTCCTCAATCACTAAGAGACAATTACATAATATTTTCTTCCATTTCCAGTTTAGAGTATGTTGTGCAGGGCCAGATTTAGGAGCGTGCTGGGTTGGATACGCCCACCCAAATCTCTGTCCATAACAACTGCAAATAAATAATAATGTATTACACTTTAATCAATATATTAACTGTAATCTGCTAATGGTGCATATATTTAAACGGTTTCTGTTAGCTCTTGATCTATAGAACATGTTAAATAAGATAAACAGTTAACAACCTTAGATTGCTGCCCTTTGAAGTCTCTTGGGAAATGCTCATGTGGGTGTGGATTTGTATTTGACACCCTGGCTTAGCTGTCTATGGCAAAAATGTAATAAAATAAACAAATACATAAATAAATAACATTTAGATATCTACTGGACAGCACTGAGCGACAGCAGCACTACATCATGTTGCTTGTGGATGGCAACTGAAAAATTATATCATATTCTGTTTATTGTTTAGATGTTTTGAGCATTGCCCCACATTTTAAAAACTCCTAGATATTAATTAATATTGTATTGTTTGCCCAATGTCTTACAATGGAATTTGTTGAGACAACAGGTAACACCGTGTTCTTGAAAATTTTGGAGACACAGACTGAATAAGTTGAGCCAGTAATTTATCTTCACTGAGATGCAGTCACATGATTTTATAAAACCCACAGCCCCTCCTCCTGCCGGACTTGCGCTATCATCACTTATTATCATACTGAGGCACCCTGACATTATTGAGGTGATCTTAGCTAAGGTTAGTTACATCGTGTTACCAACAGGCGAAACGATGGAGCAACGTGAGGAGCAGCAACGAGTTGACTGCACACTCTATTCGCAGGTAGCACATGGGCATCAGGATCTGAGGGTAAACCTCACAGTTATGAAAGGAGATCTTCGAATGATATCAAAGGGCATTGCTACCTTAGTGGTAGGTTTCTTGCCCGCCATGCGTGAGGCCCGCGTTCAATTCCCAGCAAATGCCAAAACGCATTGGATACAGTGCCAGTCCCAAGCCTGGATAAAATGGGTGGGTTGTGTTAGGAAGGGCAACCTGTGCCATGTTGTTGTGTAGATTGGGTGGTCTGCTGAGGCGACCCCTCGACAGGAACAGCAGAAAGCCTTACAACAACAGGTTTCATGTTACCGCACTGTACAGGAGTTAGGAAGCTAAACATTCATACCCATATCTATCTTTTTGCCCAGCTTTTGCCCAGCAGCAGCGTCCTGCTCCCCCCAGCACATATGGCCACACAAACTCACAAACCCGAAGTGTTTAATAGTTAAGGATAAGTGGCGCTTCAGTACTCAGTAAGTTTATGATCATAAAAATTGACGTTAGATGGCTTCATAGTTGCTAGTGCTCATCTACGAGTGTTATATCAGGTAGCTTATTTGTATGAAAACCAAACTGAGTAAATACCTGGTTAGTTTAAAACATCACTCCAAACAAAGTAAAACACTTAAAAAAATGAAACTCTTTTGAAATAAAACAATGTGTAGCTTTAGAATTCCAAAAACAGTCTTTTACATAATGGTGGTGTATAGCATTATTAAAAACTTTTATCATAACTAGATATTTTGTAAAATGTATCATCATTGTCTTTACAAGACTTCTCTTGTTTTCTTTAACCAGAACTCTTGGCCTTTTGGTGCTACTGAAGGAGCATGAACAAGCTGTTGAAGTTGCTTTGGTGTTGAAGGGGTCTAGTCCTTGAAGGCCAGGGTGACTATGCAGCAGTTTTAGGATGATGTTTGGTCAGGTCTGTGCTCTGAACAATTCTAATAGGACTGTACGGACACCTGTAAAGCCATCCAAACGATTTCTATTGGACTTGAAGAGACATGACCGCCTTAGATTCACAAGTTGAAAAACAAACTCATGTTGCCATAGACTCTTTTTTGTGTCTTACAAATTGGCAGAAAAAAGTATTTAAAAGTAAAAAATTTTATACTTTTTAAAAATTATTATGACGTAATATAAAAGAATCAGTAATATAATGCTAATCATCTGGTGTTATTCAGGTGTTTTACTGACCTTTAAGCAAAATAGAAGCTGTATTTCCCTGTTTTATGCAGATCACTGTTTTAACTTTGACTAGCTTTGAAAGAATAAAGTATGTTTAAAGTAATGTTTGTGTTTTATAATTCTTGGGGTATTGCTAGGCCAACTTGTTTTTATAGAAAAACAATCACTTCAACTACATCAATATGCTACAATGGGGAATAACTTACAACTGAAAAGTTAACTCTAGAGAAATATAATTAATTGAGCCCACAACCAATACTACTTGAGCTGACTTAAATATTTTAATTGCAAGTTGAGTCAAATTAAGATTCTGAACTGGGTACATGTTGTGTCAACTAAACAGCAATGTGAAATATTTAATTTGGCCAGCAAATTCCTCTAAAAGTTAAGTAAACTTAAAAAAAAGTTAACTTTTTTTTTTTTACAGTGCATAGGCACAAATACATCTTTGCAATGTCTGCTGTATTACATCTCCAATGGGTCTCTAGTTGCACACTCATAAATATACATACGTTTTTATGACTTAGTGTAGAAAGAGGGTTATCAGAGCAAACAAATACAAGCTCTGAAGACACGGCCCTCAACTTTGTCTCAGACTGGGTGCTGGAATTTGCTGAACAAGCTGTCCCTCAAGCACTTCTTCTTTTTTCCAGCAGCTCCTGCAGACACTTCAAAGCTTGTGCAGTGTAGCATATGTCCTTGAGTATGGGGAGTAGTGTTAATTTTGACTGGTATTTTCAATTTTAGTCTTAGTCTTAGTACCGGGATAAATGTCCCTGTTAGTTTTTATCATGTTTAGTCATTCTTATTAAAATTTTTGTTTAGTCAAGTTTTAGTCGACTAAAGGTCTGGGCATTTTAGTTTAGTTTTATTCAGAGGAACCCTTAAGTATTTTAGTCTAGCTTTACTCAATGAAAACATATAATGATATCATTTTAGCAATACGATTATTATTAATTAACCCTACAGTCAATCTAGTTTTATTTTTATTTATTAAATTTTTATAATTATCTTAACATTTAAAATTAAAACTGCTGCATGTCCAATATTTTTTTAACTACAAAACAATAGGAGCAGCATGGACTGTTTAAAAAAAAAAAAAAAAATTATATGAATTTACACACTTGGACTGTTATAAGAATAGCTCTTGTGGGTCAAAATCATTGGCTAGCTTATTAGCTTAATGGGTTTGGCAACAATTTAGCTATAAAATAAAATAAAATACATCATATATAACAAAACATAATTACCACAAAGAGGCTGTAAAACGACCTTGAGATTTTTATGGTACACCTTTTTGTTTCTCTTCAGGTTTGTGGTATTTTCTCCAGCAAATGTATGCCCACACTGTTTCCCCTCTGGTACTACAGCGACTTATTTCTCCAGTTTAATATAAAGAAAATGAGCCCAAATATCGTCTCTTTCTTTTACGCGTGTAATACCGCTGTCATGACAGAGTTAAGGAGGAAGGGAAATACTGCTGCTCATGCCATAATGAATGAACAACTTATTGCAATCGATTATGTCAAAAATTTATAATTATTTAAAAACAATATTGCATGCTATTTTCATCACTGTTACTCTTCGTTGATATCTGTGACGTCTCATTATCATCTCAGTCATAAGAATAAAGGTCGTCACGAATATTTTTTGTCATTATTTTCATTAATTAACGCTAATGGTGAGCTCTTCTGCTTGCTGTTGGATGGCACACAGTGGCCTCGGATAGTCTTCGTCTTCCACCCTCCGTTGACACTCGGTCTTGGTCTTGGGTTCCTCCTCACCCTGGACACCGCTGTGCCTGGACCACTGGTCTGTCCTTGGTGGTCGTTGCAGACAGCCGCCCCACCCTGTGCACGTTGTGCATTGAAAGGCACTTGCCATATCATGAGCTCAAACCCAAGACTGCCATTGTCATTGCTTCATGCTGATCGCAGTTTTTTCTTTAGCATCAGTTGTAAAGGCCCGTTGCCAGTATCCTTTTTTCTGATCCAGAGTTGAGAAGAAGCTCTTCCCAGGTGCTTGATGAGATCATCCACTTGAGGCCATGGTTATGCATCAAACTCAGACACTTTGTGCCACTGGAAAATGTTACACAGGCGGATCGTCCTATCTGGTGTGAGGACCATGAAGATGGGCCTAGATCAGGAGTTAATCGATGGGTGAATGTGACCTAGGTGCATTACACTGTCAACACAGTTTTGTGGTACAACGAGTGAGTCAAAGGGATCTTCTTGTTGGCTAGTGTGGTAGTAAAGCCGCTCATTTTCAGATGGCTGTCTTCTTTCTGCTTGAGGGCAAAATTGCCCTCAGATATCCATTACTGAAAAAAGTGAGATAGCAGGATTAGAGTATTTCATGCTCTTTCATCTGTAGCCCTGGCCAGTTGGCCCCTCAAATAAGAGGTAAAGTACTGACAAATTTGGAGTAAACCTAACCGGCAACTGGCTTTTCCAAAACAGCCCTCTATCATTCAGCTTACAGCCAGTGACCCCTGAGACTAAAACTACTTAAATCATTAACATTCAGTGATGGGATGAGGGTTTCGAACCAGGGCAAAGTGATGCTACTGTAAGAACTCACCCATGTCACAAAACATAGGCAGCATGCTGACATGATTCTGGAGAGAGAAATTGGAAGAGAGATGACAACAACAAAAAAAGTTAAAAACAGTTCACATTTACAGAAAAATAATATATTATTATAATATTATAATATTATTATAATATTATCATATTATTATAATATTATATTCAATATTTATTAGAAACATACACACATACGTACTGTACATACATTATTACATACAGTATATATAAATCTTTTCTTGTTTAGGGTTGTTGTGGCCTTAGTGTATACCCGGAAACTTAGGGCCCAGGGCGGGTTACAACTTGGATGGGGTCCTACACACTGCAGGGCACAAACACACACAGACATACTGTACACTTACCCACTCAATCATATACTACAGATAATTTGAAAACACCAAGAAACTGGAGTACCTGAAGGAAACCCACCAATCAGACCAGGGATAAGAATCAACACCACTAAACCACTGTGCTGTCTAATTAAAAACTTATTTATCTTATTTATATATGGGAAATGTTGGAGTAGATCTGTATACAAACTGTATGTGCTGGTGTTAATTTTCACTTTCTGGGCTTAAGAATTTGTAAATGTCGATACCTGGCCCTCCACGTTCAGTGTCCTTCTGAATGAAAAGATATGACAGCTGCTCCTGAAACGCTGTAGAGCTTAAGTGCTGCTCAGGTAATTCCAGGTTAGAGGTAGTGTGATCGCTGCTGCTGGGTGGTGAGCTGGAGTGGTCTGAGCAGGGGTCTGGTTTGTGGTGGGCCACTGCTAACCTTGTCACGTTTGGCACTTATCTCTGACATTGACACGGTAGCTGGTTCACCACAACCAGCAGAAGAATTGTAGGTCTAATGGGTGCACAACATCTTCACATTGTTTTCTAATTTCTCAGTCAGGAGGGCAGAGAGATAATCACATTATCCAGCCTAAAAATTAAATGATTGCAACATTATTTATTTTAATTAATGCATAAACAAAACCTTTAGCATAACCAGCAACGTTTGTCAGTTCACCAGCTGATTAATAAGTAGCTGGAAGACCCACCCACAGTCTGTGGATGAAATGTGTTTTTCAATTTATGATATTTTCCTCATGCAACGTTTTTTTTGTTGAGACCATAACCTTATCAAACACTGATCAGCCATCAGCCATAACATTAACATGATCAGTTATATACCAGTAAATTAGTGACAGGATCCTGGCCACCCAATGCTCACCCATGCCCATGGGCACCAAAAGCTAATGCAGCACAAGTCACAGAAAAAAGTCTGGGCTCGCTACCATAGAAAGACATGAGAACATCCAGTGTACCACAGCCCGCTGTGCGCATGGCCTGGCAGGCAAAGAGCACAAGGCTGGGAAACTGGTATCTGGATGCACTGAGGCCCCACTTCAAAATCCACTGCATCCAAAGGATCTGCTGCCAATGTCCCAGTGCAGTAAGTGACTTCTTATTTGAAACGTATGAAACATCATTTTTCACAAAATGTAGAGGCCACCACATAGTCCAGCTTTATGCAGAGGTCTTCCATCATCAATACAAGATTCTGGATAGACAATGCAACTCTGGAAATAAATAAATATTGTGACATTGCACAAGCCTATTAAAATGATGCCATGGCTGTAATTAAAGCGAAAAGCGATCCAATGAAATATTAGAGTGTGCGACTTTTTTTTGTCCAGTGTACGTTTAGGTATGAAGTAAGATATTTGTGTGTCTCCCCAAGATGATTACATTTAGCAAACCGGAACCCTGAAACGCAAGCTGAAATTGATCACAATCTTCAAGCAGATGGCACTGTACTAGAGTGTGACTCTGAGCCATGGTCTTAGTGCTAACTGAGTGAACTGGAACGACACTCACTTTTCAAGAAAAAACATCTTTGTAAGAGCTTGAAGGTCCAGTCATTAGTAAAGCGTATGCCATGCAAGAAAATCAGTAAAACAAATTGAATGATCTAAAATGTCTTACAATTTAAGGTGGGTTGATTGATTCGCAAGAGCAAATCATGGACTTAGAGCCATGCAAAAAAACGTTCAACCAAAAAAGCTGCCGTCAGCATAAGAGCAGCTAGCTATAGTGTTAACTAACTAAAAGGAAAATGCAGCACAATCCAGACACTTTTGGAACAGCTAAAATCTAATAGTTTTTGCAAGAAATTAAAAATGTTATGTGTTATTTTTTATACTCTTCTTGAGTGTGACCTCTGCCTGCACGGCAACTTTTTTTCTTAGAATGGAAGTTTCAAGTGCACAGATGCAAGAACACCATCTACGTAGCACCATCCTGCATAATTGTTTTTGTTGCACAATACTTACTGCTGCTGTTTGCACAAGAACCTTTTCTGTTACTACAACACGAAATGTTTACAGCTTTTATCACCTCAGAATTCATTTACACTACCTCAGGTCGTCTCTGTGGCGCTACATTGTCACAGCGTATTGCATTGTGTTGCGTTTTATTGTTTGCACGTTTGCACAAGGGCACTTTAGGTTGTCTTTTTATATAGCTCTATAGTTCTCAGCTAGTTTAGTTAATTTATGTTGTATATGTAGCACCCTGTTCCTGGAGGAACGTTGTTTCGTTCCACTGTTTACCAAACTGTACATGGTTGAAATGACAATAAAAGCCTACTTGACTTGCCTTAAGACTACAATTATGCCAATAGAATAGGTTAAGAATACTAATACATGTCTATAAATAGGCTTAATTATTTTGTATCTTGTTCATCCTAAACTTATAATTAGATGTGTCCCTTCATTTGCTAAGATTTTGCTGTCATTTTCTCAGCGCTTTAACCGAGCCACAGCCTCCACCGGGGGCGTGCAGAAATGCACGCGCGACACAGGTGCGCTCTGGTGCTTAAACAAACAACACTACACCTCTGAGCATGAGCACGCCTTGAGTCGTGAGACTAAAGCCTGAGTTTACGTGTTCGTGTGCATAATAATACTAACTTGAATGTTTAACGATTTTAGCAACAAGACAGAACGAGCTCGTGAAGCTTTACGCAAAAACAGAAACATCACGTGGTTCACTGCCCAAAATATCAGCCAATCAGAACAGGAAATAGGGGACGAC
>JAOVVB010015420.1:0-16466 GCA_028570985.1 Heterobranchus longifilis | reverse complement strand
ACTTTACAGTTCCAACAAACCTCTCTGCTATCATTTATTTAAATGAATTATCACAGAAATTACAATTACCCAGGCCGGATTTTAATATACCGTGATGCACATTATAAGTAATGATTGATTATTAAATGGACATCGAACATGGGAAGTACAGCTTCATCTTTTTAATGTACATTAAAATTAATACCATGAAATGCTCTCTAAGCTGTGGAAAGTGTGCGGGCACTGCAACAGTCCTGGAAGCTGCAGGGATGTGATTTATAATGATGGGGATGCACTCCTGCAGACCACGTAGGGGACATAAAAAAGTAGAGCATAATATTGTATAGTCCGGTGATTTATGTTAGTATTTATGATTCGGAAACGGTGCAATTAACATTCATAGACTCGTGGTCTGAATAAATGCAGCCTTGCGTGAAGCCTAGGCCTGTGCAACTCAGGAAAATGACGGGAGACTTTAATTAAGTTAGTCAAAATAATAATAATTATTATTTTCATTTTATTATTATTATTATTATTATTATTATTATTATTATTATTATTATTATGTTACTACTACTAACATGTTCTGCTTTTTCCCTGTAAAATGAAAAACTTTTTTCCTCTGAAAGGCAGTGCCGGGCTATGACAGACTTTTATTTCAAAGTTAAAGGTCTGTCTGGGCAAAACAATGTAAGGCGGATATACGTTTAATTAAGTTAACTCGTGAAAAAGATGTCACAGCATGCCGCAGCCAGCCTGCCCGCTGCACATAATGTAGGCGAAAGAGCAAACGCGGGGCTTTCTTCGAGCTGTCTCTGAGGCACTTGTTTTTGTCCTCAGCTCACACCGTCGGGGCGTCATGCCAAAGCCTATCAACTAAATATCAAAGATGCAGAGTGTCGGATCTTTCCACTCTGCATTTTTACCTTATTTCATCCAATCCCACCTGCTGTCGTGGGTTAAGTTATTTAAATGCAGCTTCTATTGGGAGGCTGCACACGCATGCACGCTCAAAATGCCATTGTCTTTTTTTCCCTTTCATCCTCAAATACGGAAATCATTTGCAAGGAAATTATAGGCCTCGCGAGGGCAGGTCTTTTGCATACTAATTTTGTTAGACTTACCTCCCGTGGTCAATGTTCGATGTGACCATTAGCGAGAGCACTAGAATTTATTTTATTCGATTGAAAAGACAGTGTTTAGAGTAATGTGGCGGAGGCACCTTATGCCAGCTTTAAGATAAATGGTTGAGAAGTCTCTTTGTCTGTTCCTGGACTCGGGCCTGCTGCAGATATGCCTCAGGAGTGTTTGAGTGGCGACTTAAAGAGATTTAAGGAAAACACGTGGCCTTTGTGCAGGCACAATGGCCTCCTCATCAGGTGCCTCCTCAATGCAAGAGAGCCTCCTTTTCTTATGGAATAATTAACGTTGCAGAACTTGAAACAGGATATCCTCCACCATCACTGACCATTTGTTTATCTGCTGACCTTCATATCTGCAACCCCACCCTGTCTACACTCATCTATGCATGATATAGAATTACACAGGCCCATATTTCTACTCAAATTATGTGGATACACCAGACAGGTTTTTAAAAGGTGAAAGGGAATATTTTTTACAGGCTAAAAAATAAACACTTATCCAGCTTTGGGATTTGTAAAAAAAAAAAAAAAAAAAGGCTAGGGAGTGAAGCTGAGGCAGGAGAGATTTTACTGTTGGTTACTTTGGGGGGTTGGTGAGTTTGAATGGCAGAAAAGGGGAGGGGGGGAGAAGGCTTCAAAAGCTGCTTACCAGCAGGTGGCGGCAGCATAACGTTTGAGCAGCCCCACCCCTTCAGCTTCTGGGTTGTGGACTTTCTGGTAATATTGACAGGTGTTTTATCCTCCAGCTCAGGAGAAATTAAAACTGTCAACATGTCAGCAAATATGATATTATTGATCACCGATGAGTGAAATTCAAAGCTGTTCTTACAAAGATTTGAGGTTATTTGAGATTATAAAAAAAAACAAAAAAACACTGTTTCTGGTCAGTAATGATCATATCTAAATTGCAGACCTTTTGCACTCACATGTCTGCTCTGACAATAATACATTGTTTTCTTGTTGAACAAATCATAACAAAATCTCAGCATCGCTGGCTGACACCTGCACAGACCGGATAGCCATCAAGGTCCTTTGTGATGACTTATCCCCAGTGGTCAGGTCCCCCTTATGTGGTTGGAGTCATTCAGAAGATGAATCACATGATGCATTTTTAATTTCCCTGCCGTGGCCCTGGTCCAGGACTCGGTGGGTCACATGGAAATGAGCGCCGGACAGGCCAGCGACATCAGCCGACGAGGGCTGCAGCACTTAAGACATGATGTACGACGGTCATTACCGGAGGCAGGTCAGGAGGGAGTCCGGGTCATTCTCGCCACCAAAGAGAAACAGCAGAGGAGGCAGAAAGTGTCTGGCCAGTTTAGAGAATGCCACATTTCCTCAGACCTTCTCCGGGAACGCACGCAGGGGCCCCTGATGGGTGAATGGTCCCCTAAGACAGCAAGGGATTATTACCCATCCTCACCTCTGCTCTTTGTTCTTGTTCAGTATACAGCTGCAGCACTTGGCATGCTCTTTCCTCTCAGAGTTGCATCACAAATAATGGTTTGACATATGTGCCACTTATCAACACGTCTGCAGACAAGTTGCCAAGTCACACGTCTATTTCAGTTTGAGGTCGGCTGATTAGTGGTGGAGATACGGGTTTGAGCACATGTGTCACTTGCACTGTTCGCGTTGGCACGGTGTAACTCCGGCACAGTAGAAGCTCCGACTAATTATCGAACGTCTGACGGCCTTTTCTTTCTCTACCTTTGACTGAAAGCTTGAACTTTGCCTCCTGAGCCGTGTTGGGAAATGGCTCTTCTTTTGTGAACGTGGCTTCTGGGTGGCGCACGGAGCAACGGGCCCGCAATACTGGGGCCTCGGTGTTGTGTCTGGTGTCACAATATTTGGGGTATCAGACAGAGCAAATAGATTAGAGCAAAGCAAGGTGTGAATGTCTATGAATATCACCGCATGCATCTCTGCTATGAGATTTTATAGCTTCCTTATTATGAGCAAAGGGTTATTCAAAATTAAACAAAAGTGCCTGACAAGTGGAAAGTTAATTGCATTCAAAGCCAGCTCGAACCTCGCGTTCCTAACGCAAAGAGAGGACAGCATGTCAAGGAGATTAAGAAGTGAATCAAGCAAGGAGAGAAAAAGGGGAGGAAAAAAATGAAAGGAAATAACCAAAATGAAATAATGTGCTGGACCACCTCTAGAGCGAGTACAAGCGTGGCATCTGTGTCAGATGTTGTTAATTAATGTCAGTATGTTCCTCGCTGGCACTTGGCTTCCTGTCCTTCGTTCAGGGCAGATCCTAGAGTAGATGCTCGTGTGTGTGTGTGTGTGTGTGTGTGTGTGTGTGTGTGTGTGCGTGTGCGTGTGTGTGTGTAGGGGGGCTGAGGGGTTAGAAACAGCAGTGGTAGGGGGTGTTAATCCCACTCATTATAATTCCAGTCTGTGGCCTGTCTTGGGGAAAGGGACTACAGGGGCCTACCGCCGCATCTTATCAATATGTATTTCCCCTCTTTCACCTCTCCAAGTGGCCCCTGACTGCACTGTGGCTTCCTAGCCTCGACCTCTCTGTCTCTCTCTATCTCTTTGTCTCTTTGGCAGTGTATGATCCAACTCATCATTGCAAAAAGCATGATGCAAACCTGTGACAACACATACGAGTGCTGATGCAGACTTGAGTGGTGTCACAGTCAAACACAAAAAAACCACACATTTAGTTACATATTTGATACATATTTGAAACTGGTAAATATCTTTTTAATATCTACTTTAGAAACTCACATGCAGGGTCACTGTGTGAGGCCCCCGGAGTGTGGAGGGCTAAACTGCTGTAATGCTGTAGTCAAGAGCAACATAATGGCTCATTACTAATGTAGGAAGTGACCCTGCATATACTGTACACTGTATCAGAGACGGTTTAGAAACGGGACTCCCTAAAAACTCAGTAGTTCACCCGGGTGGGCGTGGTTTTGCAGGACAGTTTTAGCAGTGCACGCTTTGGTGAGCTCCGTGACCGTCAGCCTCTCAGTGTTTCTAAACTTTATATGGTAACTTCCGTGCACCTTTGTAAGAATGCAGAACAAAAATCCTGAGTTATTTTAGGTTCGATGAAAATTAGAAGTTGGACTGATTGAAGTATGATGGGCATGTTTTTTTTTCTAAAGCTGCAAAATTAGGCAAACTAGACTGAAATTCCATTTAGAAACAAGACTCTGCAACCGAGAGTAACTTCCTGTATCTGTGTCACCTGGGTTTGGCCACTGCCCCGCCCCTTCAGGAGACTAGCGACAGGAGTCTATTGATTCCAATGGGAGAAGTGAATGTAAACACAGATTATGACCTGATTCTTTCACCCCATCAGTTCATTTTGGACCCTGATTGGACCCATTTTTCACAAGACGCATATCTTCCGAACATTCGGACACTAAAATGGCATTTTTCAGACGGACAAATCTGGAGAAAATTAACTTTGTTCGAGACCTTTTTCTGTCTCAGCAACACACTCTCGCGAGATCTGGCAACACAGCTAAGCTAACGTCAACAAACGTTTGCCAACACCATAGCAAATTAATTTTCATAATATGGCTGTGTAAATATCTAATGTTAACAAAAGAAAATATAAATACATTCCACACAACATTCATTACACACGAGGCCGTGCCCACTTAGGATACAGGAAGTGTGGATACCATTTCATACCATTGGCGCAGCTTGTAATGCGCTAACTTCAGTTATAGACTATTGACTGTATGCATGGTGAGAACATGTGCTTTGACAATATGTGATGATGGAAAACATGATATAATGAACAGCAGGTGAACACAGCAAAGGTAGAATTATATTTAAAAAATAAAAATAAACAGAAAGCAGCAGGTTGAGAAGTGTATAATTATTTAAAAATATACATAATAAAAACTATATTTGATTGCATGTTATCTAAATTAAAGCATATGCACTATTTTGACTCTAATGTAGGCTGCGTCCATTAAAAAGTTACCTAACACCACATGCAGTATTACATTTTAGTAGGTGCTTTTAAGTTTCCTCTCCAGTGTTTGTTTTTTGCAACACAGTAAACCCTATGTCAAGTTGTTGTACATTTTGTCATGTCTTTGGGGAAATCAAAGACTTTAAAGACAGTAAATTATTTTTAATGCTTGCACAAAAATAATAGGCCATTTTCTAAATGATGTGCCATGCTGGTGCCTAGAATCATCAGGATGCCAGTTTTGCCTCCCTGTTGATCGGCTAATTTGAGACTGAGCGCACCTGGTGTGTCTTATTGCGTGCCGAGAAATGGCACTCCATCTACTGGCTTTGGTTATTTCCATGCAGAGAAGAAGTACTGACGATGTTAGCATTAACGGGCCATTAAAATGAAGAAGGATGAAGTCATTGCCACGAAAAGTTGCTGCGCCTTGCTAAATGAGAGACCAGAGTCGGGTGAGATAAAGAGGAAGTGGAGCTTTCAACATGGCCACCATGTCCTGTAATGACCAGTGTTCGGCTTTTAAAAGCCTTCCACAGAGCGGGGCCTCAGATTAATGTAGACAGGAGCGTGACAGCAGTGGTCTGAATGGACTGCTGTAGGGACCCCGTTGGGGCTTGTTTCAGCCTGATGGTAAAAGTGAAATAGCCGCGACATGCAGATGTTAGAAGGATCTAGAACTGTCCCATATCCAAGAAAAGCTCTAAAACCTTTAAAAGCACTACAGTGGGCGATGGTTATGGTTCTGACTATTGGAGTATATCTGCGGTTTATCACTTTCACCTGCCTTGCTTTGAGTGCCAGAGTGTCTAGCCGGCAACTGCTTCCAGGGGAGTGTCAGAAAAGCTTATCTTTTCAACAGGTTTTTGGGTTGTTGTGGGCAGCAAATCAGGGCAGGCTTACAGCGAAGGAGTAGAGCGCAGTTTGGGGTGGCGCCACACCTCGACACTAATTTCAGGGTTAGCAGAACGCCCAACAGGAGAACAGCATTGCCATGGCAACAGTTAACAGCTAAAAGCACTGTCTACAATCTGATAGGGGCCCCCAGATAATCAGTCATCACGACACACAGACGATTATAGCAGTCTTTTTTTTCAACACGGAAAAATTTAGGTGACCGTTAAATCTGTGTTTTTCACTTGTTAAATGTTTCATTTTATTTACACAATGCTATAAATGCAGTGGCGTCAGTTCTGCATGTAATGCCCCAAGAGTGGTACATTTAATCCCTTTTTTTTTTCCAAGCTGAGTCTTGTTTTCATCTTCAGATCCACAAAAGCTCCTATTATTTAGCATCCACTATCACAAAGTTATAATACAAACACTATAGCTTTATCCATTTGTCTTTTCTCATTTATTTTTTAGCAGATGCACTTTGTAATAAAAACACCGTTACATGTGCTTTCCAAAACCAACCAAGCAAATTTACTCTCTCCACGTCCGTACTTGATATTGAAATGATTTTTTTTTCTCCCAGCGTACAAGTGATATAAAAAGCGAATGAAGAACGTGTAGAGTAGATGGCAAATCGGAGAGAGGGAGTGATAGTCAGTCAGGGGCAACCACAATACACTTTCCATCAGGATCTAGTCAATTTATCAGAGGAGAGATGTTATTAGCTTCCAGATAGCTGCAGCAAACGCATGTAGGTATTTTCCTCCCCATCAGTCTCCTTTATATTTTTAGATGCTTTTTATGTGAGTACAATGGCCTCAATATCAAACATTTTAAATGATGCTTGAAATACCAGTCACTTGACTTTGATGTCACAGGCAATTAAATCCAACCTTACCCCTTTCCACCGTTAATAACAGCAATCTCGCCCAGCCTAGTGCCTAATTAATATGTGCTATTTGTCACTTTGCCTTGACACATGTATATCAAAGTGGGGGTGGGGAGAGCGGCTGGAGGGGTGAGGAGGTGGTTTCGGAGGAAGGGAGGGGGGAGTGGGAGGTGGAGGGCAGTGGTGGGAGAGTGGTATGCTGGGCCTCCATTAGGTGGCAAGGTATCGCTCCTCCACTCTCCATCTCCATGCTGCTGAGTGAACGGCAGGTGAAGTTTCATTTGATTTCATAAGGGGGCCTATAGCAAGATATTTAGCCTTCGGTGCGATGCTACACAAAACTCGGACAGGCATGGTGTTGATGTAGATGCTGCACTGTCAACCATGTTATTAGGATATTAAGACAAATATTCTGCCATATAAAATAGCTTAATGATTAAAAAATTTCTTACGCCAAGATGGCGGTGTGCACGGATGCAGGAACCTCCGGCTCGCGCCAACGATTCTAGTTTTTGTACTAATGTTTGTTGTAACGTCTGTCCTACCTGACATTCTCATAGTTTCACAATTTAGTTGGACAGAATTATTTATATTTTTTATCTATATTGTCATATATTCACAATAACTGTTCATAGTGTCTCATAATGTCGGTTTTACTACTTATTTGCATATTTTAGTGTGTTTTAGTATGAACATTTTGTATGTATATTTGGTGTGCTGTCTTGGCCAGGTAAATCATTTTTTTGTGTCTATGTTGCATTTTGTGTATTTGTGTATATTTGTGTATGTGTGTATTTTTTGCGTATTTTTGTGTTAGCACCTTGGGCTGTGGTAAACGACATTTCGTTTCTGAATACTCTGTATGTGGAAATGACAAATAAAACTTGAAATTTGAACTTCATCGCTTTATTCATACGATATGAAGATTTGCTTCTGATGGTGATAATATTTGCATGTAATGACGCATTTTCACATGGTTGATGTTTAATTTTGGAATGAAAATCTTCATATTATTTGTCCATAATTCTGTGCCTGTTTCGGGAAATCATCATCCTTCACTGGAGTTTGACTGTGGCAAAGCGGTGCTTATAATTAGGCGTGTGTTTGTTTGTGTGTGTGCATGCATGTGTGTTGCGCATTTGAGCACATGCCTCGTCATTGGCAGTTTCCACTATGGCTCGGCGGGTGGGAGGGCAGCGCTGCAACATTGCAATGAAATCAATGATCCATGGTTCTTTAGATGTGACCAACAAACTAAGTTGTCATCTCATTCTGAAACAAAAGGGGTGACGGGGGGAAAACTGAAAGCACAGTTCACCGAAGCTACTGAGATTACACCAAAAATGTGCAGGGTTTCGTGCCAGTGTGGTGCTCAGTGGGGTCAGTACAAACACCAAACATTCATACATATACATCCGCACTGTACATCTCTCTCTAAGCCCCCCCACCCCTTCCATCCTCTCCTCACTTTCCGCCTGAAACCTTCTGCCAAATGCTGCCAGACTCTCACATCTGTGCCGAAAATGAATTGTATCCCAGAGCCCTCTGAGTCAAGGATTCACTTGTAAAGAATGCAGTTTTATTGGATGAACAGACTAATGTACCATGCAATGTAGTTGCACTAGCATTTTATGCCACATTGAAAGAGTCAATTAATTTGCATAATTCAAACGAGCATGTACTGCCACTTTGAAGGCATGGCTAGGCATCTTGGCTAGTCACGTCAGCTCCTCCATTTCTGATATATTAATCATTCTTGCCATACAATTAATTACATTTATGACAATTTGAACCTTTGTCCCACCCACCGGCCCGGCAATTTTACAGCCAGGCTGCAATATCAGAGCATCCCGATGAAACCCTGGTGATTTAGTGAACACCTTAACAGAGAGCCTATGCCTAGGGCTGAATAAAATTAATATTTTGTTTCCCATCTGGTGGAATCAGCAGAATTAATGAGGGAAGGAGGCCCGTAGCTACACAGAATCCAGGGATCAATCTGCCTCTCTCCGCTGGTTGCTACTCTTTGCTGGAGGTGTGTGTGAAGCGGGGGGGAGGATGAGAGAAGCGGGTGAGATGAGGGAGATAGTGGGTTGTACACTTCCATACAGCATGGGCATCTCGTCACCCACAATGCACTATGGTGATCACTACTGTAAATGAGTGATTACAGCAGTGCCAGTCACTCCTCGCAGCCCTGACAGACAGCACCCAGCACCACCCTACTGATTAATTTTCAGTCGTGGCTGCCCGTCTGTCTGTCTTTGCCTTTGTCACATGTTTACAGCCTCTAATTGAATTGCAGCGGGGCAAATGTCTCCGAGCGGTACATCGGCGATGTGCTGTGGCAGAGCGAGGCTAGTTTTGTGCGAATAGCTCAGCATCTGGGCTGCATGTGGTCGTCGTCACCATGGGGATGGCTTTGGGTCAGAGGGGTTTTTTATGCTGTCAAAACAGGAAGAGGGGAATTTGCAAACTCCCTACATTGTAGATTTTTTTGTGATTTTCTTGGGTCACTTGGGTTTTTTTCTTGATGAGAGGGTTTTTTTGCTTCATAGCAGGGAGAGGAAAGTTTGAAAATGTGCTCATTGTTCAGGATTCATTAAATTACATTTATTTTTCTGGACTTTTGTGGGGTCAGTGTTTTTATTTTTTTTATTTGGTTTTGATACTGTTGACGCAAGAATAGGAGAAGTTTGCAAAAAGAAAAAATAAATTTAATAAATTGTTCTGGATCAGTGAGGGATTGACAGAGTCAAAGCATTTTATACAATGTATCTCTTTTTTGTATTTCCATTGACCGATAGATCATTTTGTATATATTATTTTGTAGCAGAAATGATGAATGGAAGCATCATAGTGACCTATGTGACCTCATTTGTCAGTGGAAACAAATAGTCATGAATAATGATAAATGGTTGTGTGAATACTGTAAGATTAAATATATGCAAAATAATACATTTTTATATTTTGACCCCATTAACACCCTTCCCAGACACTGGCGTCACACTCACGTATGCATAATGGATAGACGGTACTCAATCTTTTTATGTTAGTGGAAGCATATTGCCCAAAAAACTTTCAGTTCATTGCATCATGACTTTGGCTGCACACATTACACACGCCTGTGACAAGAAATAGCGAATGCATCACATTCATTTCATTCATTCATTTGTGGCTGAGATGCAATTTGGCATTTTAGCCATTTACCAGAGAGGGGAGAGAAAGAGAGACAGAGAAAGCACTTGTATGACAGAATAGGCGCTCCCACAGTGTCATCCAATCTGGGCACCCCATTACCTCCTTCTTCTGCCCCATGTGTGTGTGTGTGTGTGTGTGAGGGTCTGTCTGTGTCTGCGTGTGGGTGTGTGTGAACTAGCCCCCCCTCCTGTCTGTCTTGCTTGCTCCATGCAGCGTTTTGCCGCCTAGAGAAGGTGGTAGTCGTCTCTTTGAAGTATCACTTCAATTACGGGGTTTAACCCCACAGGTCAGCCCTTGATTATTTACACAAAGCTGGTGTAATTCTGCTGGAAAGACTCGCCTTTGCCATGAATACAAAGCCGGGCTTCACTCTAATGGAGTGAATTTCACATCAACACTCGTCCTGTTTTGACCTGCGTCTGATAGGGTTACATCATGTTTGGAAAGTTGCACCTGACATAACTTACATAGTGTCTTGTAAAATGTAGACACAGATGGTCTGCATACACATGCGTAAGGGGGGGGGGGGGGTGTCACTGTGATGACTACGGCCCCGCCCTCCCATGAACGGTTTCGTATGATATCTTACAAGAAAACGTATGCGCAACGGTTCGTATGATTGATGTTTAAAACACGTGACAGAAAAACAACAGGGTTTAGCTTAAAATAACTACTTCCATACGTAAATAGGTGACATAAGGTCATTTACAGGTTAAAATTACATTGACTTTTAGTTTCAAATGGGACATACTACTAGGACCACTTGTCCACCACTTGTGCCTACAACAAATGTCAATATGCGCCTCCTGGCTCACAATTACGTGCATTATCTACAAATTAGAGTGCATTACTTTTCGTCAATATAACTACAAACAGTGAATGAGAACAGCCTGCCTGCAGCCATGCCAACAAGTCCACCAAACCATACGACCATATGTGTCATTTGTTCCTACTCTCAAATATGAGCGTTTTACTAAAACTGGGTTGGGTGAACATCCTGTTTGTTTGACCAACTCACCAACAACTCCTGCCCGCCCTTTGTGTGTTTCTCGCTCTAAATACTCGGTCACATTATTTCCGGCTTTTTGGCACCACGGCAGGGAGACGCCTAACAATAAAATGTCAATATAGGTGATAATTACTCTGACCGCTAGGGGCGCTATTTCAGTAAACGCTCATATGGGTCATAATACAGAGGAAAAAATGTCACCTGCTGTCGTATCCCTCTGGAGGACCGTCTGAGCCATGCATGCAGAAAAAGTAAGAGCTAATATCTCATTGTATTGTAGCTGTTTTGGAAACAGTAGAAAACATTAAGTAGTTCTATTTGAGTGTTTCTGATGATGGCTACAAGCGACGTGTCACCATCAAAGATGCCTCAATGATTTTTTTTACCGCATTGAAAGCTTGTTTATGTGTTTTCTCTGCTTCACTTGCCTGATAAATTGGGGGCATGTAAAAACTGATCTTGCCAAAAATGGCATTGAATAATAGATTGTTTTGTTGATCAGGTTGCTGTTTACTTACCCTTTTAAATCCCTATTCTGTCTCCTCTCAGCTGGTGGCCTTCTATTGACTTGTTGTTATTTTTTCATGAAGTGAAGTGGGGGCAATACCAAGTGCTGCTATCACTCCTTCTTAAATAATATAAACAAGAGAACAACAAAAAAAAGAGGTAAGGTCTAAGTCATCTTCCCTGTTAGTTCATTTCAGCCTAGATGGCCCTCGTTCGCTGGAGCATGATGCGTGCAATGAAAATACGAGGGTCCTCTTCTCTCCGCAGCCCCGTGTGCACACCACCCCCATAAAAGTTGCAACTGCCAGCTCAGGTGGAAAAATGTTGCAGAGTAAAAGATGTATTCAATAAATAGAGAGGGACAGCATGGGGCCTGGGGAAAGTGCGCATGAGACGGAGGTTTGGAGAGTGGAATAATGGAAGAGAAGGTAGATGGGGCATGAGTGTACATTAAACAGTGGTGCTTGACGCCTGTGAAAGGAAGCATACCGCTGGGAATATAACTCTTAACTAGCATTGTCTCCTTTCAATTTAAAAGGGGAGCCAGGGCTGTCATCTATTTAATATTTTCTTTTTTAAAGGAGGATATCACTAAATTTCAGCATTCAAATTGTGCCCCAAGATATTTCAGCTGGCTCAATGTGAGCACAGAAAATAATAAACAAACTATCAGCAAATATATATTAGGAGAATGAAATAAGATGACATAAGATGAGATCAGAGATTATAAACCACTTTTGTTTACAAACACTGATTAAACTGCCTCAGGAATTATATAAAGCGATGTATGTGAAAACTAGTTGGCAAGCGAGCAGAGAAGTATAAACAGTGAGCTAACAGTAATGGATTAATGGTTAAAACAGATTCCCAATACAGTAGCATGTGTTCATGCATTCACACACAGACAACCTCACAAACACTTGACCTCCCTGCCAAATTTCAGCCTCCTACAGTGAAAACTGTGGCTGCCAATGTTTTGAGGACCGACTGACCGACCAACAGAGTGAGCTATAGAGCTGCTCCTTGCAGCTAAAACGTAATGGATAAACTATTGAAGTAGCTGGAAGTATTGAACAAGACCAGGTTGAAACCTAGTATGTGGCTGGACCGCAACATATCTGTAAACAATAACATTGTCCACATCCAGCAGTTTCAACAGAAAGTAGCAGCTAAGCTAGCATTAGCATGAACAAGCTACACAGTGAGTAAATTAGCTCAGCATCAGCAAAACAGCCTCAATTAAATAAACCAACATGCTGTGAAAGGCTCAATAAATGTCCCGTTCAGTCAGAAATAACTGTTTTTACTCACGGTTCATCAGATGCACACAGCTGACACCACTTAGATGCAGTAAAGTCCACTTTGTGTCTCAGTCTGTGCAGAGTTCAACCAATGGCGTGACTTCATCACTGACACCAACATACTCCCTCAGCGACAGACTTTGCTGCGGTCCAGCCAGAAATAGAAATAGCTTACATGGAGAGATGTTCCAATCGAGTCAAAACATAAACACTGGGCCATGGCTAATACAGGGAGGGATGCCAAAACTGCAAAAACATGAATGAAATTGCAAAGGAGATGAGATGTGGATGGCAGTAGTGGTGTCTGTGGTGGATCTGTGGGATGTGCAGGTGTGACAGGGAGCAGTGGGCTCAGGTGCTCCGAGTCAGCCTGAGTGGACGGCCCTGCCTACCAATTACATGCACCTGCAAGAGAAGAGCAGACAGGGCAGAGGGCTGTCACAACACATTCTTTAACATCATCATGGATTTGAAACAATCATGAGAACTGGAAGTGCAAAAACTACGGAAACCCTAAACGGCCATGGATTCAAACATTTATCTCTTATCTCAAGAAAACAAGCTTTTGTTTTCTCATGATAACGAGATAATTAACTCTTCAACATGAGAAAACAAAAGATAATTTCCTCTTATTATAATATTTATCAGAAGTTCATCGGCCCAGATGGAGCTGACGGTGACGTGGTGAAGTTAGAGGAGGATACACATGTAACTTTGTCGGGTTTTCAAAATAAGGTTTTAACGAAGGGTAGCATATGCTATATATATATATATATACATATATATATATATATATATATAGCCTATATACAAATATGGAAATAAGATTAATTGGATTATATTCACAAGTAGTATAAAATATTAAAAAGAAAATACCGATAAATTATGAGGGAACTATAGGCTATCTTTGTTCTTTGAATTTTTTTTGTGTTGCTGGGAAAAAAAGAATAAACCTCATTTCAAGGATTTTTACTGTATCAATTAAGAGATTTTGCATATAGGCCTATATAAATATATGTATGGTCAGCATGATCTTGGCCGTTTGAATGCATTTACACACACACACACACACACACACACACACACACACACACACACACACACACACACACACTACATTATTTTATGCTCCATGTTGCTTAATGTTTGCTTCTTGATTCTAAGTTTTCTTGTTTTGTTGTGGATTACATGACTTTTTGTATCTGCTTATATTTATTGAGGTGAGATTCCTTTTCCTCTAGGTTTTTTTTTTTCAATCTCACCTACACAACTTCCTTCTTTTCTTTTGTTTTTGTGTTTTTACTGTTTTGTTTTAATGTGCAAATAAATAGATCAAATCAAATCTATACTGTATATGGGCACAACACCTTCTCCATCAAAGCACTCCTGATCTCTGATAAACATCAGAAGTAATGAGAGGAAACATTCTTTTGTTTTCTCCTGATAACAAGTTAATTATCTCGTTATCATGTGAAAACAAAAGCTCATTTTCTCAAGATAATTAACTTGTGATCTCGAGAAAACAGCATTAAAAAAAATTGGATCCATGACTGTTTAGGGCTTCTGTAAAAAAACAGATGTGATGTCTTTTGTTATTATTGCTGAGCTCGTGTCTTTTCACTGTCTATGTATCAGATACATCCCGGAATATGAAATGTCACCTCTGAAAACATTAGATATGAGAATTTGGGATTGAGCATGAAGGCGTGTGTTGTTCCTGGCAGGAGGTTTGCTCATGTCTGACAGAGTGACACTGACACACTGCCTTACTTTCACAGATTCCACCAACTCTCCACAAAACCGCAAGAAAAATTAGCCAGCGACGACACAACTCTCAGTTTTCTTGGGCTGCTGGTAGTGATTTTCATCCCACAGCTGCGCAGCAACAAACACCAGCCCCCGGTTTTCCTTTGCCCACATCCCTCTTTCCTCACTCCTTCCAACTTTCCCTTCCACCTCCCCCCCCCTCTCCCTCTCTCTCGCTCTCGTTTTTAGGTGACTCCCCCTAAACACACCCCATCCACCCCATAGGCTGCCTCTCTCCACTGCAGCTGCCAAGAATAAGACAGGCTGATGTGGGGGCCCCATGGGGGAGGCCCCGCGCTGGTGAAGTAGTGCTTCTCCAGCCTGAGCACTCACTCTCGCTGAATTCATCCACTTGGCTGTGTTTATTTAATATTCAGTCAGCTGTGGGGAGTGGGGTTAGCCACAGCTTATAAAACTCAGTCAGCATGACCAAGATATAACCCCCCCCCCTTTCTCCAACAACCACACGTGCGCACACACTCATGCGTGCACACATACATACATGAACACACTCCCTGTCTGTAACATACGTGGACACTTTCTCCCATAGGTTTTACTTTTAGTAGCACTGACGACTCAATCTGAGACCTGCTTTGGTTTTATGTATGTTTGAATACATTATCATGCAACGGGGTTACGTATTTTAAAACATAAAATAAGAGTATTCCATTACAGTTTAAATTGGTGGTATTCTGAATACAATTACTTTATTTATGTTTATTTATGTTTTCGGTACTTGTTGGTTTCTTTGTCTGTTTGTCAGCAGCATTACGGAAAAACTACCAGCCCGAATATTATGAAACTTGGTGGAAAGGTGTAGCAGGGAGGGAGGAAGAGCCCACTCTGTCTTGGAGTGGATCTGAATAACAGGGCAGATATACCAATTATTTCAGTCTCATTCCTTGTTCGTAGCAATTACTATGAAAAGTAATGCACTGTAACTCGTACATATAGTGCGCAATTGAGACACATGAGGCCCAGGTTTAAACAACACAAAGACAGGCTCTGGGTGGACGATAACACACATGACTTTCACCCAGGAGACCCGAGTCCGAGTCCGTGTGTGTCAGGCGACCGTGATATGTATGTAAAATGGAACACGGAAGTAGGGATTTTAATACCAATCCCAGTATGTTTTTACGAACCATACCAAGTTGTTTTGTTGCCTAAATCTAGTGAATTAGTCCTGTTTCATAACGTTAATCGCAACATTGATGATGTGTGTATCACGTGACCGGCACATGTATTTAAAATGGAACACGGAACACGTATTATATAGAACTGTTGTGCATGCATTTTGGTTTCTGAAAATGCGTTTATATATATTATATTTCTCTCTCGCTAACATTGGGGCACGGTGTTGCCAAAGGTCTGCGCTCTTCGAGTATCCTTCTAGTTTGTTCTTGTTTGATTTGCTCTACAATTCATGTGAAAAATGAGCTCAGCGAGACGATTTTGAAGTATTCCAAAAGCAATCCAAAGTATTTAGAATACGTAATTTGAGTAATCTAATGGGATACATTATGCACTTCAAGAACTAACAAGAACAAACCAGCATCAACAATGCAACACGGTAAAGCTGGAAAACAAACACCATACATGGCCACTTTGCTGAGAAGAAAGCAGAGGAAAAAAGTTGCGGTTCGTCTTTTCATTTCATCCATATGTAAACTATCGCACTCTTTCCTCCCTGCACATCAAAGGTTGAACTCGGGGATGTAATGAGCTTAACTGTTTGACTGGTATTAAGACGACTGAACAGAAAGGAGAAAAAAAAAAAAAAAAAAGC
>JAOVVB010015381.1:0-16469 GCA_028570985.1 Heterobranchus longifilis | reverse complement strand
GTCTTTGATTTTAAGCCAGAAATCTCGTGCAGACCAGACTCTTGGGTTCCATCTGCATTTGGTGTTGGTGATGATATGTTGGAAATGCCAACATGTTTTTTTAATGTATTGTTATTAGTCCTTTTATGGGCATGTCTGTGTTTGATTGACAGCAGCAGTGTGCACCACACCCCCACAAATTACAGCAACATTACATTCACTCCCCACCTGCACCACAACCCTGACATATAAATACAGAAATCTAAAGCTGCAGCGATTAGTCAATAATGAATCGATAATGAAAATAATAGTTAGTCGCAGACTTACAGAAATCAACTGTCAGCATTGTTGACAGCATGGAGTTGTAATTATGCAACCGAGAGTAGTAATATAAATACTAATAGAAATACTACTCGTCCGAACACCAGTAACCTAGTGTTGTGTACCACTCTGATCTGATTTACAGTGTATTTTTGTTGTGATATATCTCCTTTTAAGCCCCAACTGCAAATCTCATAACACTCATAATTTCCTCTCATGGTATCGACTGCATTCCTGTTTTTAAGATCAGATATAAAACTCAGTGAATGGCTGATTGTTTGGTTTAGTACAAGAAGGGCAAGAGAAGGCCAACAAGCTATCAGATGTGCAAGGTTTCAGTGATTAGAATTCATATTACCTGGTATCATTTAAGAGTCTGACAGCACACGGGGAAGGTCTTTCGGGGACATCTTGAAAGCTTTTTAAATTCCTAAATCCAAAGCAGCATTTTATAAAAAAGGAAGACAGGCCTTTTCATTCTCAAAGCCTATTCATCAATATGGTTTAACCACACTTTATGAAAGGTAGAAAACTGTTAAATGAAAGGAACAGAAAACACTGGACAGAACCAGAAGGAGAGTGCAGACCTGCACCAAGACATGCCCTATCTCACAATGTTAACGAAAGGAAAACATAATTTGTGTATCCACCCCATGATTCGGATCCGCTCCTAAATTTAACAGGCTCTTCCTTGGCCCATGCTACACACTTCCACCAAGTTTCATGTCAATCGCGCCCGTAGTTTTTCTGTAATCCTGCTGACAGACAAACAGACAAACCAATCGGAAAACATGACCTCCTTAGTGGAGGCAACTAAAACTGTTTTCTGTTTTCTGGCAGAACTTGGAGTTTCATGGTGTGATGCGCTTCTACTTTGAGGATCATGTCGGAGGAAATGTGGCCACAAAGTGCCTGCGTGTTTGCAGCAACTCTCCAACTCACAAGATTATCGAAACTCTTTCAGAGAAGTTCAGGCCTGATATGAAAATGCTGACTACGACTAGTTATTCCCTGTATGAGATCCACGGCAATAAAGGTAACCACCTCTACTCATACTGTATATTGACGACAAGGACATGTCATTATTGGATTTTGTTTAGAGCTGAAACAATAAGTCACAAACAGAACCCAAAAATTAATCAGCAACAATTGTGATTATGGATTAAGGCCTAATCGTTTACATTTCGTTTACATTTTTAAACCAAAAAATTGCTGGTTTCAGCCTCTCAAATATGAAGATGCCAAACAATGAATTGATGAATCAACAAAGCATTATGAAGACAAATTGATATTGAAAAGAACTGTTAGTGGCCACATCTCTAATTTGGTGTTGTAGTAATTCAGTAGAATTAAGACTATGCTCTGAAAAGTTTTTCTGTGTATTGTGTTCTTTGTATGTGGAATAAGAACGTAAACTGGATCTGGATGAGAGACCTTTGGTTGTACAATTAAACTGGAACACAGACAACAGAGAAGGGCATTTTGTGCTCAAGAAAGACAAGAGTTTGGAGGTACCACTCTAACCATTAATTCAATCTGCAGTTTCATTCTCTCTCTTCACACAATCTCACAAATCTATGTTCTTTTTTATGCATGTTGAACAATAAAGGAAAACTGTCACGAGAAGGAAAAAGGAGGCGTGATCCAGAGCTTCAAGAGGACACTGTCGAGAAAAGAAAAGAAGAAAGAGAAGAACAAAACGAAAGCAACTGACAAGGTTTCAGATGAGAATGGGTAAAATGTTTCATTGTTCACTATCACATTTGTTTTTTCAGACTGCTGGCTTCAGGCCTGCCTAACAGTCAGAATAACATCTATCCTCAAAAAAAAAAAAAAATCCAGGTCAACTGAAGAGCTACTGAACAACAACAGCATTTGTGTGCCTGACCATGAGACAAAAAAGAGCTGCACAGAAAACAAAAAGCAACAGAGGCAGGCTGCCCCGGGTAAGTAAACTGCAGATTGTACATAGAAACATAGAAATCATAATGAACAGCGCAGTCCCATGAAAAAGACCATGTACTTTTCAGTCATTCAGTAGAGGCAAATTTAACTTCCAATCAATAAGGACAAGGCATGGGATGATAGGAAAATGTAATGTCACGATTATCCTGGACAAAATAATTGTGATTCACAATATTATCACGATAATCATCAAAATATGCTTAAAATGGCACTAAAACATATACTGGAATCACTTTTTTGCATTTTAGGAAATTATACAATATGGAATCACTTTACCTGCCTTTTTGTTAAGAAACTAATATTTTTATTGCAGTTCTGCAGTATAGGCACCTCATCTCCCTGTCGTTCTTTAGTTTGGAATCCATAGTATTTCCACACATCCAATTTAACTTTCTTGTGGGGGATACAATGGGCAAGCCGAGCCTTCAGATTTCAGAATGTCTGGAAAGATGCAGGCTCCCATAAATCAGGAAATCAATATAGGACTGTACGTTACTGAGCTAGACAACTTTTTCAAGTCACGATCAACTTATTGTGACATTTGTGAGTGTTTTTTTTAATCGCGAGCCGCGATAAAATCGTATATCGTCCCATCCCTAATAAGGACTATATTGTAATATAAACAGGATGGCTGATGACTTCTCTAAATCTGTATCCGGACTTTGCAGATGCACCTGGATTACCAATTGGAATTAAATTCTGTGATAACTGTGAGTATGAAACATTCTTCCACAGTGTTATTTTGATACTACCTCTCATAATGTCCTCCTGCCCCCTGCTGGTTTATTTTACATTCCAGCTGAGGAAGCCTTCCTATCTGCAGTCATCAATTACACCAACAGCTCCACCGTTCATTTCAAGCTCTCACCGGCATACATCCTCTATGCTGCGGGACGCTTTGCTCTGCAACGCCATTACAGGCGAGGCTCTCTCCCCTCGGGGCAGACACAAAGTGTAACTTTGATCGCAAACAAAATGGTGGCCATGACAGGGAAGGTCATCCAGGCAAGTACAAGAAACCTCTTAGTTTTGTTATATTTGCACACATTGAATAAAAGATACATAAAACATCATCACAAATTGACTTAAATGAAGTGCTAACACCTAAAAGTCACATCTGCCAGGTGTTCTGTGAGTTTACATGACACTGCTGCTATATTTGCCTTGCAGAGGCAGCAGGCCATCGCCGGTGCTCTCGCCTTCTGGATGGCCAACTCCTCTGAGCTGCTGAACTTCCTCAAGCATGACAAAGACCTCAGCTCGCTCACACGGCAAAGTCAGCTGGATCTGTCCCACCTGGTGCACAAAGCTTACAGGTACAGACAACAAGACGTGACGAGAGAGATTCAGAGAATCCAAACGGAGTCACTGTCCTAAGAACATGTCATCAAAAGTGCAGCTAAAATCATATGTGACCTTGCTCACCCTCTTAGAGACACTACAAGTCTCTAGCCAGCAAAACAAACCACTTTAGAAATAGGCTCTTTCCCACTGCAATAGCAGCTCCACAAAAAAATCACAAAAATCCACACAGAACACAAGAACTGCAACACTGTGCTACTTCAACATGCTTTCTCTCTTCCTGCTTTATCTGTAAATATTGTCTGTAGAGTGTAGACAACGAATTATATGCCAGATATTGTATATTGCAGATAATTCAGTATTACGTAGAGAGCTGCAAAGATGAATTGATTAAATTAATCGCAAACTATTTTGACTATCGGTTAATCGGTTTAAAACAATTTTTAAGGGAAAGAAAGTCACAATTCTCAGATTCCGGATTCTTAAATGTGAATATTATCTGGTTTCTTTACTCCTCAGTAAACTGAATATCTTTGAGTTGTGGACAAAACAAGACATTTGAAGACATCGTGTTGGACTTTGAGAAACACAGATTTTTCACCATTTTCTGACATTTTATAGACCTAACAACTAATTGATTAATCAAGACAGCCCTAATTGCATGCATATACCAGAAAGATAACAGCAGAAATACCAAACATATTAAGGCATTATGTATGGGGTCCTTGTTATGTGTTTATGTAAAAATAAAATGCATAGAAATATGCAGCTTATTGGCTAAAGGCATTCAGACAGTAGCTTGCATAATGTACTACAGGTGTTTTTATGTGTGTGTTTTTTTAAGTTGCCTGCTACAGTGTCTACAGAATGAGCTAAGGAAACATTTGCCAACTTTTTTGATTGATCCTGAGCAACATGGTGCACTGCCAGCTGGTATAGGTAAATGTTTTTTCTTTATAAATACTACAGTTATAATGATCTTGCTCAGTGCACCACATCATTTAAGACTCTTGGAAGAGCTGATGTTGCCTCCCTGTCCAAATACTATAAACGTTTGTCTTGCTGCAGAGATGGTGCTGAACACCATGATGAACACCATGTCTCTTTTACGCCGCTGTCGGGTCAACCCTGCCCTCACCATCCAGCTCTTCTCCCAACTCTTCCATTTCATCAGTGCCTGGCTCTTCAACCAGCTGATGAGCCCAGAGACCAACACTCCAGGTCTGCGCTCCCACTACTGGGGAGCTGCTCTCCGCCAGAGGCTCATGGCCATCGAGGCCTGGGCGGAGAGGCAGGGCCTGGAGCTGGCTGCTGACTGCCACCTCGGACACATCATCCAGGTCAGTCCCTCCCTGCACTACATGTCTGAATATTAGTTTAAAAAATATATATATATAAAGCTTATACTGGGCTACTGTGGCATCTTCTACCACCAATATGCTAGAAGTTTCTACCTCAAAAGATTGTCCTCCTGAGCAAAACGACAGCATGCTGACATTTATTCAAGCAGTAATTGCGAGCCATGTTGACGTTTTGTTGGGCAGCGCCCTCTAGTGTTCATAGATATCACAGCTGAGAAAGCAGGAATGAATGTATTTAGAACAACAAACATGTAGGGCAGGCGGGAGGGGTGGTGGATGGAAACACAGGACTTTCACTCAGGAGACCGGTGTTCGTGTCCCATTGGAAAATAAAACTGATGTGTCGCGGATGTACGGAAGTGATTATTGTTGAAACCACAACCTTTTTTCTAACCCTACCAAGTAGTTTTGTTGCCTAAACCTAAACGTCACGTTTTACAACATTAACGGCATGTTTAAACGAACGTAACATTGAGGTATGAGGGCGAAAAACACTCATACGACCGTTAGGGGCGCTATTTTAGTAAACGGGTCATATTAGAGAGCAGGAACAAACGACCTGGTCGCATGGTTTGGAGGACTTCTAACTCAGTAACCCGAATGATTGAATCAAATGTTCTTTTCTACATTTATGATCTTCTTTCTAAGATAATACATTTCTGATCTTGTTTATGCTTTGCAGTTTTTATTTGCGTGTCAGAGCACATATTTGGGTTGGTACAAGCTGTTAAAAAAACATTGCCTGGCTGTTTCTAGGCAACCATGCTCCTGACCATGAACAAGTACTCAATGCAAGACGTGAAGGCCATCCAGAATACCTGTTTCAAGTTGAACTCACTGCAGCTGCAGACGTTGCTATCCGGCTACCTCTATGCAACCAATGAGCCTCACATCCCTCCTGTGAGTACTCATCATCTGTTCTTCCACTCTCCTCATGCCACAGACGTTTTCTCTGTCTGAAACTACAACTGTGATGATGCTTTTTGGGACAAATCCTTGCAAGAATGTAGTAGAATATAGTCTGCTGAAATGAAGCTTAGGCTTATGGTTTGTAATGTAGCAGCAGCAGCCTTAATCACAGAACAGGAGTTAAGCAGTATAGATTTAATAATATGAATAATTAACAATGACGAATATGATAATGAATAATGTATAAAGAATAGTAAAGCGAGTTGTCACATAAACCCATTGCTTTAGAGTGAAATATTTCTCTAATATTTTGCTGAATATGAGGTGTGTGTGACTTCCTATTCTATGTGACAAAGGTCATGTCAAGTTTGCCATTAAGTCAATATTACAGGGAAATAGTTTTGTGAATGGGCTATGTGCAAGACAACAGTAGTCATAGTCAATACTGCCCTCTATAGAGCCTGGGTTTAGCATCCAAAACAACTGCAACAATCTGTAGAAAATATGCCACAAACCCAATTCAGCCCATAACATTACACTCAAACAAATATCATATTTCACCACTATGAATACCAACAGCACGGAAACACCATTGTGCACATTTGGGGTTGGGAAATACAGTTGCAACTTGGGAAACACGTCAAAAAACTTTTTTTAAATAAAAAATGAAAAATATTTGTATGCACTTCACTAGAGCTGCAAATGATTAGTCAACTAACATAAAGTAATCCCTACTTTTCTCTGTTTTATATCATATTAAACTGAATATCTTTGGGTTTTGGTCTGACAAAACAAGACATTTATAGATATCACCTTGGACTTTCAGAAATTGAGATGGATGTTTTTAACTGTTTTCTGACATTTTATAGACCAAACGATTAATCGAGGAAACAATCGGCAGATTAATCGATAATGAAAACAATCGTTATAGTTGCAGCCCTACCAGCTAACTATAGTTGGAAGAGTCTAGGGATCTGGGTAATAACTTAAAAACAGTATGTTTCGCATTTTAAAAATATTGCCAGACAAACCGATGCTAGCTCTGTGACTTGTAATGTTACTTCATGCTAAAGGTAAACAAGCTGCATATGCCATGGATATATAAAAAGGCACACTTCCGGCTAGTGTCAAAAAACATGCGCAGCTACAACAAGAAATTGATTCACATTTAATAGCAACGCAAATACTGCGCGTAAATAGTAGCACGACCAGCCAGCAAGGTCCAACAGAAAGTACAGCTATAGCTAATTATCGACCACAAGGCCGCGGGCTAACGTTGGTGTTAGCTAGCAGTTACCAACTGAACATAGCCAAAACATCAACTCACAGTAAAAATAGCATTAGCAGCAACCATCACGTACTTAGCTTACTGCAATAAAGCGAGAGTCGCGGTCACAGGTTGTCGACATCAGGACAGGAAACTCCAGACTCCCAAATTGAAGTAAACATACGGCTAACGAAAAGAGTAGCGGACATTGGCAGTAGCGGTGGGCGGGGCATTGTTAATATAATGTTGTTGTTAATATATAAACTAATAAATACTTTGAGTATTACTGCAGTTAGTAGTACTACTACAACTCTTAGATACCTGTGGATAAGCTGAGTTGAACCCCTAAAATTATTAATATAGCAATAAGCTATTAAACTTGACTTTGAGAGGACCACTTCCACTGCTGTTACCATGACGACGACTACTACGGATGCTGTTACTATGACAACTACTATTACTACTGCTACTAATGTTGCTGCTGCTGCTGCTGCTGCTGCAGTCAGGTAGGCATACTGCTTCTATTAGAACTGCAATCTTACTGTTACTACAAGTGAGATAAGATAAGATACAACTTTATTAATCCCAAAGGAAATTATAGTTCCAGAAGTTGCTCAAAAGTGTAGGTCTAAATAAAAGTATTACTCTTTCTACAAGAACATTTGCTTACTGCAATAACAAGAAAACTGCTGCTTCCAGTGATGACAGGAACTATTTCGATATTTTACTTAAGTCAATACAACCACCATGACAATATGATACAGCATTACTTTAATGTTGTACTTTTCGAGGGAGGCCAGGGTGATCTGGCATGAAGGTCTTGAGTATTTTGCTCAGGGTCACAGCAGGCAGATTGGATGTCCCTTCCCTGAAGCCTTGTCACACAATGACAAATGCCAATCCATACACTAGAACGACCTTTTCCTGAAATATTTCTGCCGTCTGATCCACTTGTCATCCTCGCTGCAGGATTTGATCGATGCCGTTGTGGCGGCTGCGGCGGCCGCGGCAGATAACCTGATTCGGAGCGAAGGACGGGACATCCAGCTGGAGGAGAGCCTCGACCTCCACCTGCCCTTCCTGCTGCCAGAAGGAGGATACTCCTGTGACACCGTCAGAGGAATCCCTCCAGGGTTTAGGGAATTTTTGGAGCCAATTTGCCGGAAAGGTTTGGGATTCTGAGTAGTCTTGTCATATTTGGAAAATGCTGAATACTGAATACCAGGAATGTAAGATAAACACACTTTCTCTTCCAGGTCTCTGCTCTTTAACATCCCAGCCGAACTCCAAAGGTGACTGGACCGTGCACTTCAGTGAACCAACGTCCTCTGCAGAGAGCACATACTTGGTCAGCAAAAATGATGATGTGTTGAAATATAAAACAACATAAAACATTTATTATGGGTGTGAATCTTTCGGTATCTCACGATTCGATATAGATTCAGTACATAGGTGCTAATTTCAGAATATACTCCAGTGGCATGAAAGCAGAGTAATATGTGCATTAGATTATGGATTTTTTTTGTATATATGAAAAAGTTATATCAACTGATTGCAATAATGTAAACACACAAAGGCAAACCGAAGACAAAATGTAACATTTGTTCATGCTACACTGGGGCTGCACAATATGAGCAAAATATGCGATATTCAATAACGGTGTTGAGTAACATGATAATGATATTCCTTGCAATAAATAAACAGATAATAAAGTGTACCCAGTTCTGCCTTTCTGCTGCTTTCAGTGTACTGCTAAAATACAACTAATTGCTTGTTGAATAAAATAAGACAGGAAATGATTTCCAACATTCTGAACACAAAAGGCACCATAACAAAATAATGATATTTACAATTTAAAGTGCAGTTTTCTACTAATACTTTCTTTTAACTAACTCAAAAAATCCCTGAGTGTTTGTCGTGACGTGAAGTTGACATCGCGATTATGATTAAAAAAAAAAGATATATTGTGCAGCCCTAATAATAATTGTGTAATACCATGAAACTGTGATATTTTCTGAGATGGTTATCTCATTCTGTTGCAAGTTAATATTTTGGGCATAAAATAAATAAAAAATCTTGTCTCTTACGATCATAGTGATCAAAGTTGATACACTGGATGTGCAGATGGCAGAAATTAATTCTACGGGACATGAGGTTGTGTTTAGTAAAGTAGAAAAGACGCACATTTTATTAATAACTCGTTTCTGATGTGCAGTGCAAATAAATCTGTCTTTATGTGGTTAATAACACTTCTAATAACTGTATTCAATGTTAAATTGAATGCATACATTTTTTTCAGGGTCACTGAGGCTCTTTATGGAGACACAAAGCTGATGTTGATAATTAATTTTCTTCAGATAAATTAATTTCTCAGCTGTACAGTAACACGTAAAGTAACGCAGCAGAAATGTATGCAACACATGACCAGACATGTGGTCTGCACAGCTAATGACTGTAAATGCTCTAATAATAAATAATGTAACATGCAAGTAAGAGTGTGTGTGTGTGTGTGTGTGTGTGTGTGTGCGTGTGCGTGCGTGTGTGTGTGTGCGTACTTGGCTTACAGTAAGAGAGAGGTTTTCTCTATATATAGACATCCATCACAGTGCACCTGCTGTTCTGGCCCCTGCTGGCCTGCGGGCCCTCAGCAACAAGTCCCCTAATAACCAAACTGTGCAGGAGGAGCGAGATGCTGATCTTAAAAACACTGACAGGAGCGTCACGCAAAAAACCCATCACCTACTGACTGGTATTATCATTTTTCTAATAAATCAAGATGCTAAATATGTAACGAGGGATGCACAAAAAAATGTTTTTTTAAATTAACTTTGATCGATAAACACATCGCGAAAGACAGTTTTAATTTTTATTATTATTAATTCAGCAAGCAGTTTGCTGTAATTTAGCAGAAGGCAGAACTGAGTACACTTCTGTTTATTCATTATAAGCAATATTGTTATCACGATATTCAACAACATTATTGTATATTGCTATATTGCATATTTTCCTCATATTGTGCAGTCATATATGTATGATGCATGATTATTTTCATGATTTAATTAATGCAGATTATTTTCTTTATCGATTGTTAGTTTTGTCTATAAAATATTATAAAATACAGAAAAAAATAAAAATAAAATAAAAATAAAATAAAATAAAATAATTAAAAATAAAAAAAATAAATATATATATATATATGAAGAAAAGCAGCAAATTCTCTCAATTGAGAAGCTGGAATATTTGGCAAAATTAATGATTAGTTATGTTTGCTGTTTAATTTTCTCTCGATCAATATATTGACAAATCGCTTCTTCAGCTCTATATCTAACTATAATTAATACGGAATAAATCTCTACATTTTACAGTGTATTAATGAACTGACAATTTTAGAGCTGCAAATATTACTCAATTAACAGAAAAATAATCACCAACTGTTGGATAATCTTCATCCAAAAATGGCAGAAAATGCTGTTTACAGCCTCTGGAGATTTCCTGCTTTTCTGTGTTTTATATCATATTAAACTGAATATCTTTGTGGTTTTTGACTGACAAAACAATATTTAAAGACATCACGTTTGATGTTGAGAAACTGGGACGGACATTTTTCACTATTTTCTGACATTTTATAGAACAAACGCGAGAAAATAATCTGCAGATAATGAAAATAATCGTTATAGTTGCAGCCCTACTGAAATGAAAGGCTTTAAAAATAAAACAAGAGAAACATACTGTGCAAACACACGTTCTGATGCATGAGTTGTGTCATATGGACACGCATATGAATGCATGTGATAAATAAATCAGTGCACTCACGCCTGCTCTATAAATAGAGTCTCTGGGGCTGCAGAGAGAGATCACTATGTGCCCAGGACCAACACACCTAGTGTGTACTGTGTTACACTGAAATCCTCTGGAGAGCACAGCGACAGCGACACTACGGAACAAAGATTTAGTCTCCAGTGAAACAGTGATTAGACTGATTAACCTTCAGCCACACAGAGTGAGAGATTGTGCAGCACATGAAGGATTCAGATCCGCTGGAATGACGCGGGATCAGTTTCCTCAATCACTGCTGGTATGCACTGACTGTGGAGGATGAGAGGCGGGACGCTCAGGTCTCTCTGGCTGGATCACACTGACGTTTAGGTTTTCTCAAATCAAAGAGTTGATGATGATGAGAGAGAGAGAGGCGAGTTTTAAAATGCCAACTGGCTCGTGTAAACAGACAACAGCTGAGCCGGGTGACCTTACTGCAGGTGCACACGTTACACCGCTGCACAGTGTATCGGTGTTTTTTTTAATCGTCATCGAAATATCAACTTTTGCAATAAACATTCAGGGATTTTTTTTAGTTATTTGAAAGAAAGTATCGGTAGAAAACTGCTCTTTAAAATGTAATTATTCTTTTTTTCTTTTAAAAATGGTGTCAATTTGTTCATAAAATAATGTCAGAAATAACTTTCAGTCTTTATTTATCGCAAGTAATATCGCAATATTCAACGTTATCGCATATTTTCCTCATATCGTGCAGCCCGATGAACGATGAACACTGAAGTAATCCAAACGGGGAGAAACTGACCGCAATAACTGACCTTTGTTATAGTTTTGATTGCGAGACCCCTAGCGGCAGAATATTACACATTGTAGGTTTAAAAAGATATTAAATAAACAGGACAACAGGTGATACTTCTGTCAGATATAACAGAGGATCGTCTGCGTAACAACGAACGTTTGATATAAAGTTTGACGCCGTCCTGGACGTACTGTACCTTCCCTGGTTTGTCGAAACTCCCGTCTCGAGGGGCTTTAACGTCGCTGAACTCCTTCTGGTACTGCGGAGCGGCGGTCCAGGGGGAGTGAGGAGCCGGAGGAGACAGCATCAGGAAGAACGGGTGCTGGGGACTCCGGTCCTCCAGGAAGTGCAGGGACCGGTTTGTCTGCACGGAAAGAGGAATAATCCGACACTGAATACCGTCAACAAAATGTCTCATTTCATTGAAAACACACAGGAGGGAGGCAAAGACGGAAACAACAACAACATCTTTGTTTGTTTCAGGGTTCCCACACCTTCTTAAACACCAAATTCAAGGACTTTTCAAGGACTTTCCAGGCGCAATTCTGTCAAATTCAAGGACCCGACACGACAGAGTCACGGATCAAGGTTCATTACCGTTAAAACTATGAACGCACCGATTGTGAAATTCTGGGACGATACGATGTTAAAAATAACAGTTTGACCGACAGCCGCTGCCGATGATTTTATGTTGTTGTTGATTTTGTTTTCATTTTTCTTATTTATTCGCAGCCTTTTTGCCAGGGAAACAAAGAAATCTTCATTGTTAAAAAGGGGAAATAATACATGAATTAATTTAAAAATGGAATAAATAGATAAAAATAAATAAATTTAGAACAAATAAGGAAAGAAAAAAAAGGCAAAAAGAAATACATTTTAAAAACAAATTATTAATGCATTCATTAATTATTATGGAGGACGTTAAATGCCAAAATGAAAAATAAATGCATCATCTCGATAGATAAAATTAATATGCCATTAAATGTACCAAAAATAATATTAAAAATAAATGTACACATTAATTGATAAAATGTGACATAAATTGATATTTATGTTTTCAATTTCCTTCTTTATGTCTTTACCTTTGTATTCATTTCCCTATTTTTCCTCAAAACATTACGACTTTTTTTCATGAAAAATTAGAACTTTTTTCTCGAAAAATTAGAACTTTTTTCTCGAAAAATTAGAACTTTTTCTCGAAAAATTAGAACTTTTTTCTCGAACCATTGCAACTTTTTCTCATAAAATTGTGCGTTTTTTCCTCAAAACATTACGACTTTTTTTCTCGAAACATTAGAACTTTTTTTCTTGAAAACATTCTAACTTTTTTTCTCGAAACATTCCGACTTTTCCTCTGGAAACGTTCCGACAGTTTTTTGCTGCAGTGCATCCAGCAGTTGATGATTAACCCTCCACTCTGCTGACCGTCAGACAAAGAATGTTGTATTTCTGAGACAGCAGCTGATTCAGACACTTCTTGTCATAAATCTTACATAAACGTCCTAATGTGTGAAATACTGCTGATCGCAGACTTACGATGACGTCTGTGAGGTAGTCCTTTTCATAACTGTCTCCGTGCGTTTCTTCTTTGCCGTTCACTGACAGCGTGTAGTTGTAGTACTGCGAGTTCCCCACCTGTAACACACAACAACGGCTGTGACCACAGAAGTACTTGGAAATATACAGTAGTGTTGTGTGTGTTTGACCTCAGTTTACTGCAGTGTCCCATCTGTGATGCAATATAATCTGTGGTTCTTAAAAACGTGTTAATGTATTGAGAAAAATGTAATGAGAAAAAAGTTGTGATGTTAAGATAAAAAGTCACAATTTTATGAGAAAGAAATCAGAATATTTCAAGAAAAAAGTCGTAATCTTTTAGGGAAAAAAACTCAAAATTTTATAAGAAACAAATTGGAATATTTAGAGAAAAAAGGCATAATGTTTCAAGAAAAAGGCACAATTTTATGCAAAAAAAGTTGCGTGTGTGCGTCACCAGTGCGTGCGTGCGTGCGTGCGTGCGTGCGTGCGTGCGTGCGTGCGTGCGTGCGTGCGGGCCTCACCAGTGCGTGCCACTGGTCCCAGCCAGGTGGGACGTGGCCGACGTCTCCTCCGTCTTTCTTTCCGTACTGATGGAAGAAGACAAACAGCTAAATGAGTCACAACCTTTAGAAAAGGTGCAACATTAATATTCTCAGGCTCGGCGGACCTGGTTGAGGTATTTCCCGGCGAAGAAGGTCTGGTACTTGTGTTTGTTGAGGTAGACCGGGAAGGCGCTGGTCTCGGGGCCTTTCTGCCACAGAGCGCTGGAGCAGTTTCCGGACACGGAGTTGTTCCGCACCTCGTGGTTGTGAGGGTACCGGCCCGTCAGGATGCTGCTCCTGCTGGGGCAGCACAGCGGCGTCGCCGTGAACTTCAGGGGAGAAAACAGGAAGCGAGAGCGCAGAGGAAGAGGAAGAGGAAGAAGAATATACAGCGGAGCAGAAGAGAGGGGGAGGAACGATGAGAAAAGAAGAAGCGTGACAGACAGAAGGATGCGTTTCAACATTTGAAAACATGTGAAATCACAGGTGACTCACGTCCTTCACTTCAGTACACAGATATTATCAGCACAACTTTAATTATAGCGTCAGAAGAAAAGTAAATCTCAGGATACTTCTCGTGTAGAGCACGCTCGGTGAGAATGCAAAGTTTACTCAAAGTATCGGCGGTAAAAGTACTCGTTAGGGGCGGGACAATCGTGGATTCTCACCGTGGGAATGTTTCGAGAAAAAACTCACCATTTTATGAGAAAAAAGTCGTCATGTTTCTATAAAAAAAGTCCCATCAAATCAAAACGTAAGGTAAAGTGATTCCAGTGTGTTTTAGTTTTAAGAGTTTTAAACATATTTTGTTGATTGTCGGGATAATGTCGTGAATTATTTTGGCAGGATAATCGTGACATTACATTTTCATATTGTCCCGTGCCTGGTACTCACTGTGCAGTAAAATGTCTCTGTGTGTCACTGATATCTGAATACAATATCAAAGTACCATACAATAGTACCTATAAATTGTACTTAAGTACTTAATGTACTCACAGCATTCACAAACGTTGCTCCTGCGTCTCCGATTAAAGCTTTCGTTTTCTTCATGGGGGTCTGCAGAAAACAAACAACAACAGATTAGATTTTCATTGTCTTGAAATTTAGTTCAGACATTCGTGTTCCCCAGAGGATAAATCCGTCTCTGACTTTTTATGTGTCCACATATCTGTACTTCGTATATACTTTGTGTTTTGGGGTATTGGGCGTCCCAGTTTGTAGTTTTAAATCCCAGAAATGAGTCATCATGACATCACTTCCTGTCGCCTGGTCTGTAAATGAGTCATCATGACATCACTTCCTGTCGCCTGGTCTGGAAGTCAGTGTGTGTTTTTGTTTAGACGTCTGAAATAAAGTCTGTGTTTAACACGAGCTTCAGAGATTTTAAGGTTTTTTTGTTCTGCGACATAAAACTCGTCTGTAAATCCCCCGCTGGTGAATTTAGAAGCTTTTACGTGTGTTTAAAAACGCGGTTGCTAACAAGTGTCTAAATGAGACTCGTCACAATGAAAAGTCGTAGTGTTTTGAGGGAAAAATCGTAATGTTTTGAGAAAAAAGTCGTAATTTTTTGAGGAAAAAGTCGTAAAGTTTTGAGGAAAAAGTCGTAATGTTTTGAGAAAAAAGTCGTAATGTTTTGAGGAAAAAAGTCGTAATGTTTTGAGGAAAAAAGTCGTAATGTTTTGAGAAAAAAGTCACAATTTTGTGAGGAAAAAAGTTGTAATGTTTTGAGGAAAAAAGTCGTAATGTTTTGAGGAAAAAAGTCGTAATGTTTTGAGGAAAAAAGTCGTGATGTTTTGAGAAAAAAAGTCGGAATGTTTCAAGAAAAAAGTCTTAGTATGAAAATGATTAAACAACTATTAACAAAACAATTGGTATTGAATCAAGTGAAAAAGATGATTTCAACCTGTTTCTGACAGAAAACAACTTGTTTCAAGAACGTTTTAGAAACGAGTGACAATCAAGACAAAATGCCACCTTTTTATTCTGCAAAATAAAAGTAGTTGACCTCTATTAAAACAATTATCTCACTTGTCATAGGAAAGAAAAGACTTTTAGAGTTTAATAATAGACGCAAATTACTTTGTAAGATGACGAGTTTTGATGTGTTTGCACTTTGCAAAATGTTAATCTACAAAGACACTCAAGCAATCAGACAAAACGTTTAATATTTCCCTCTGAAATGTAGTGGAGTAGAAGTATAAAGCAGCACAAAATGGAAATACTCAACTTTAAGTAAATGTACTTTCCACCACTGCTGACTGTGGTCGTCTCAGATTGTTTTTTTCTGTAATTTAAATCTCCTCTCTCTATCCTCTCAGTGAATTTCCTCCCATCGCAAACGAGCAGGAGCGCAACGACTACAAGCGCGAGTTTGACCGCGACCACCAGGAGTACAAAGACCTGCAGGCGGAGCTGGACGCCCTCAACAAGAACCTGTCCGACGTGGACCGAGAGCTGGATGACCTGCAGGAGGGCAGCCCGCAGTACCTGGTCAGAACACACACACACACACACACACACACACACACACTGTTTACTGCCTCTCTGTGCAGATTCAGACAGGACAAAATCCATAATACAGCATTGGGGGGGGGTTATAGTGAAATATGCAGGAAAGGATGCAGGATCGCAGCGCATGATTAAAGTAACATTACGTGAGTCGTGCTATAATATCCCCTCTCCCCGACACTTCAGAAACACAGTAACTCCCG
>JAOVVB010015354.1:0-16471 GCA_028570985.1 Heterobranchus longifilis | reverse complement strand
TTCCTGTCGATCTTCAAGCTGTACTATCATAAAAGCAAAATGGCCCAAAAATGAATCTTATAAAAAAAAGACGTTGAGTGTGGAACACTGTACACTACTCGCCCTCAACGGTCGCCATCTTTGCTACGTAGTGGAAGCTACGGGACCGCCACCGTATTTTCAAACGTGTGTGGAACGCTATTCCCCCCCCCCCCACACTACGTCCTGCCGGTGAAACTCGTCACTGTCAGGTGAAAAGGAGCGGCTGGCGACTTCACGTGTCGGAGGAAGCATGTGCTAGTCTACAACTGTTCCCAGATCAGCAGAGGGGGGTGGAGCAACGACCGGGACAGCTTAGCACGGGGAACTGGACAAGTACAACTGGGGAGAAAAACGGGGAAAAAAACACGAAAAAAAAAAAAAAAAGAAGTGGTTCCGGTCAGTGCATAACGGCCATGTGCGATTTGAGACAACACTATCCTTTTCGAAATGTACGCACTACACAACTAAGTACATAGTGTACTACATGTAAGTGTACTAACAGAAGTATCCGAATTGAGACACAGCATGAATACTTCTTCCCCCTCTTTGCAGCCGAGTACGAACTGACACATTCTTCATTCTGTATACATTCCTCCTGAATCGCTACGACACATTCTCCTCAACTCCATTTCAATCTGTAGTGGTTTTTGGCCTTTCCCCAAAAAGCTCCTTCCCGTCTCAGCCGGTCGGTTCATACCAAGTGCACTTGGTCCTCCCACTCCGAGGAGCTGGTGCTGGGCAGCTGGTCGGACATAGAGTCACATCGCGGAGTGTCGACGTGGACGACCTTCGAGCCTCCCCGTTCGCCAGCGTCTCCGGTCGTGTCGAGCGTGGCCATGTAAGGAAGCGGCGTGGCGTCCAGCCCCACGAGATCTAACTGTGTGGGCCTCTGAGCGACGGCACACTCCTTCTCCTCCGTGTCGCTCGGTCTCTGAGAGCAGAAACCTGCGTCAGCCGTCATCTCCTGAGGTTTCCTGTTTTCAGGCGGGACGCCTTTCTCGTCGTCCTGCGGGCACCCTCCTCCGAGGTTCGAGTCCGTGTCAGAGGAGGTTGAGGTGACCAGGGTGATGCCTTGAGGATTCATGTCGTGGAACCACGCCATGATGTTGCCCAGCAGGTTGGCGTTTGCTACTAATGTGGAGGACGAGGATGGGTCGTGGCTGCCGCACGTGGTCGAGTCTAACGTGTCGCTGGAAGAGGAGAAGAGGCCCGTCGACGAGGTGCTGCCGCCGGGAGCCACTGGTATGGGCACGGAAGCCCCGTATGCCCGGCGGTGACCGTCACGCTGATGTACGGAGGTGGTCGCGCTCGTGGCGGCAGAGTAGTGGCTGCTGATGTTGATGTTGCCGAGTCTAGCCAAGTTATCTCCCAGCTCCAGCAGTTCTGAGCTGCTTAGAGACGCTCTGGGGAGGACCTCGACACCCGGAGCACTCTGTTCGAGCCTGGAAGGCAGGGAGGTGCCGATGGCGCCGAGCGAGGCTTCGTTGGCCAGGACGTCGTGGTTGGAGCCGATCCCTGCCATCGCCGAGTCCTGGAGCGACAGCTGAATGGCCAGCAGAATGTTCGGGTCATCGTCATCCAAAGAGCCGAGACCCTGCAGGTAAAAACATCCAGGATACAGTGTGAGTGATGAAGGCCGAGCTAATAATTACAGAGCAGCAGCAGTTTCATACCTGCACCACCTATTGGCAAGGACCGTAAAAGCAGCAGCAGGTTAGAACTGCAGATGGAAACATGCTGTGCACAATCTACACACAAGGAAAATAATTGCAGGCACTGGCAGTTTTTTTTCTTCTTCTTTTTTTTTTTTTGTAGCTGCTGTGTTTTACACTTTAACACACCACAATGGTAAAATAAGGCTGGTGATATAGTGATTTTTTTCTTGTCAAACAAATGAAACAACTGATTTAGTTCGTCTCTCAGTATGATCCAACCAGTATGTGGCTGTCAGCCGCAGGCCCGTTCTCAAATGCATGAAAAAATGTTCTAAAGCAGCTAGGAACTGTAGTTTCTAACTTAAACCAGAGTAAATTATGTATTTGTAGGAGATTATTTTGAGATGCGGATTTAGTGTGCAAATGATTATTAATGACATCAAGACAGAGTGTGGCATTGACTTGAAATCAACTCATCTATAAATCACAAGTTTCATCACAATACGATATATTGATCATTTCGACAACTATACAATATTTGCTGATATCACAAAGTCTGCCATGATACAATTTATATCAATTTATATACATTTATATCAACTCACAACAAGCTACTAAAATATGATTTGACAAATTTATTACTGAGCTCTGCCAGACACTTAAATGAAAACCAATGTATTATTTTTAATAAAAAGAATAAAAATAGACCTCCTGTTGTTCACTATAAACTGCCACATTTCTCAAGTTTAAGTACAAATGTTTTTTTAGCAGTTAACTTAAAGAGACCTTGATGACCTTTCAATTAGTGTCATGGGTATTTCAAAATAAAGGCGTATCTTAAAGATGATGATATGGATATAGATGTTTTCACTTTGCATCGATGACATTGGATCATTGATTATAAGAATGAGTGCCCATGTTCACTGTGATAAAGGGACATGTCACCTAATAGTTGCTGGACAACAGTGGAGGTCTTCACGTCTAAAACATAGACTTCTTTTGTACATTACGTACATTTATTTAATCTGTTTATTTTACCAGGCAGAAAACAAAAGACATTACTGACCATATTCATCAAAATGTATCCTGTTTTATATCTCATGCTGCAATTTTCAAAACTGTCCATTGGATTCTACTGTATGGCCTAATTTCCCCTGAATTTTCTATTTTTGTGTATAATTTAACAGTGCACAAACTTGCAGTAGGGAGAAGTGCATTAGACTTTTGTTCTTAAGATTGCCTTTAGAAAAAACGAAACGAAACTCAAAACTGTTCAAGCAAAATTGTTACCTCAGCATTATCAAGCCACAGTGACTTCAGAAATCAGTTCAGCTAGATTAATGCCGTACACTCTTGACATTGTCTGACAAGTTTCAAAGGCAACTGTGCACTCACCATCAGATGATGTCTGCGTCCACCTCCCACATCCTGCGCGTCTTTGTAGAAAAAGAAACGGACAAAAACACCCACAGTCATTAAACCGAATCTCACTGAAAAATGATCAAGTAATAGCAACCTGACAGAATATGTGCCTTCAGCACTTTCCCAAAAAATTCACTAATTCAGTATCTTAATCTGAAATCAATTAATCTTCTTGGCACAACAGAATCTCTTAGCTGGCTTCTGCAAACTGCATCTATCTTTCATTCCACACAGCCAAAAACAAAGCAGCACCAGGATGGACACGACTGATGGATTAGAAATATTGGCTTGTTGAACTTGAGCAGTTGTGATTTTCCAAAGTTTGGGCACGCAGCGCCTTCATTTGGGTTCTGTACAAATCGGTATCAAAAACTGATGGAGGATGACCGGATCAATGTAGCTTAATTTGTTGTATACGTATTATTTAATCATAAATTAGATTAGAAAACTTGGCAATTGCATGAGTATACATTGCATTAACTTTTTTTTTTTATGTACACGTTTGTTGCATCATTTCCTGACATCTCTCTACTGTCACTATCACAAAAAGGCAAAAATGCCTTCATATATACATATATGTAAAAACAGGCCAATCAGAACAGGGAATTGTAGGTTTCAGTGATCTTCCACATGTGCTCTCATCAGGTTATAAAGTTAATGCAGGGTTCTCCAAGTTAAATTTAAGACCTTTTTAATACCACTTCACGGCCATACTGGCAAAAGTATGAAGGATATAATGGAAAATCAGTATATATTTTAAGCACAAGAAAAATATTAATTCAATGTACTGTCACATCAGAGTCAATTTTAACGCCTCACACATTCGCCTCTGTATTTATGACATTACAGTATTTATTTAATCCTATGAAAGGACAAGAAAAAAATCTAAGACCTTTGTGAATGAAATTCAATTCTTTGTAAAATAAATTCAATACTTTTAAGGCCTTATTTTGAAAATATTAAATTCAATACTTTTGAAATACTTTTAAGTACCCTGTAATGAAGAATTTAACTTTGCAAATAAACTGTGACAAATGACCCAACAAATGAAGGTCCACATGTGAGACTTAAGTCCAACATGAAGAAAAAAAGAAAGAACACATTTACAGTAATGTTGATTAATGTGCATTGTCTTTCATGAATAAAGAAATGAGATGAAATGAAACCCCCTGAGAGAGTGTCCTGTATGTTCACTGCAGTACCTAACATGCTGTCGCTGGAGTCATCAGGGTCCGGTGTGTTGCTACGGAGACTGGACATGTCGCCTCGCCTCCGCTGCCTGTGTCTCCGTCTGTACTGGAACTCTGCGTACTCCTTAAAACCACAAAACAAAAAAAAATCACTAACATTGCTTTCTATTGCTTCATTTCAACAAAACCCAGTCACAATGTAAGTCTCATCACATCGCTTTCTGACCAGAAAATGTTGCCATGTATTGCCGGTCTGGGCTACAGTTGCACAGTTTCATTGATTCCTATCGAGGATTTTTGGAATGAATATTTATGACGTGAATTTGTAACTTTGATTCAAGTAGTGAAGAAGAAGCCTGGATGTTCTGTTCCAGGAGAGATCAGCACTGAGATCATTCAAACCCTTTCATTTCAAACCAAGCCTTCAATCATTCAGCTCCGGTCTAGACAGGAACACACACACACACACACACACACGCTCGCTCACTGGAAGGGAATTGGAAATTAAGCAACATGAGGATCGAAGCTGTGAAACGTGTGTGAGCCCAACTAATCTCAAAAGCAACCAGAATACCTTATCCAAAGAGAAAAGGATGTTATTAAAAATTAAAGTAAATAAAATATTCATTCACTGGCAAGTTTTAAAAACACTAATTAGAATGAATTCAAAACACAGTGTCCAGGTTCAGTTATAATGGTATGAAATAATGTAATAACCCACATTTAACTCGCCTAAAAGCAGTCTTAAGCCAATTTTTTTCTGCGAGTGCGCAAGGGTCGACGTGACATAAATGTCATCGGAGGGTGTACTAATTCGTTGTAATCGTGCGGACTTGTTTTCTGTCCATGTGTGGAACGCGTTTTCCAAGCAGATAGTATAAACAGAACTACTACACGTCCGTGGGGACTGCAGTTGTCTGTGTACGCATCCGTTTGGGAGTATAATGGAGCCCTTACAGTACTGTACATGTATGTTCTCTGCGTTATAGGCAGAGAACGCAGAGAACATACATGTACAGTGCGTTATATGCAGTGAGGCCATGTAACACCTCTTTAACTATGACAAACATCTAATCTGATATTTCTGCCACGTTATCACTCAGGGGAGTTTAAATGTTGTGGAATCAATTAACACACACTGTGTGTCGCACAGCGTGTCTAAATTAGATGACAAAAAAAGCACTATAGTGTAATAGGTGTGTGCGCATATGCACACGTTTGTAATTATAGGATATCTATGAAGTGTGTGTGATGGTTCTTTCTGTTAATTTAACAGTGCTGATATCCAATGATATGATGTTGTCAGAAGATGAATGATGTAAGGCAGCCTAATTAAAACATAAAAGATATCCAATAAAGTTTTACAGGAAGTATAGACTACTCTTTCAAACTGAAAACAATACTGGGAGTTATTTTGGAAATAGTATTTCTACAAAGTAGGAATAATAGTTTCGGGGTTCTGCTTGTAGTTGCAAACATGAATGTAAATTAATGCCTAGAGTTCGAGAGCTAGCGATAAATGCATGTCGATAGTACACCAACATGAAAAGGTTACACATACTGAATTTGCACGTCTGCATATCAATACCTCTGGAAATAATCAAATGCATCACTCATCTCGTACATTTGCAAAAGTCACCGAGTCACAGTCATATAATCAAAAGGCTGTCACCCAAACTTTCATGTTTCCGCTGCTCTAAAAATAGCCCAGTATGAAGTGATCTGCAGGCATTGTAAGACGCGGAGCGGACCATCTGTAGCTGTGCCTGTGAGGCAGAGTCATCAGGCTTTGATTACTACTATGGTGTTCCCATTAACTACTGCAGCTGAGAGACAGAGGCTCTTAATTAGGGGACAAAAATAAAACCCCCTTTTTTTTTTTTAAGAGGCTTGGTGTTCAGCATCTGGTGGCAACATTTACTGTGAACTTCCTCATAGATACACGTGCCCAAATTAATTTGTTGACAACTATTTGTTTGTTGTTTAAATCCTGTAGGAGAAAAGTGGGTGGAGCACCTCACCTGAGTTTTACATTGATAATAATTTATTCTTTTGAAGATAAAGTCACATCTTTGTAGTGTGCGCCTGGCTTAATTAAATCTTTTCTTGTGACTTGTATAATTAAACGCTTGTGTGTGTTTCAGTTGGCTTGTGCACAGTGCAGTAAACAAACAGATAAGGTATGACAGTCCAAACCAGACAGATAGTATTTCTACTTACTTCCAATTAAGACCAACAGTGTAGCAAAACATAAACTTCAGCAGCTATGTCACTTTGCACTCGTGACCACTGGGGGTGTAATAAAATATCAATACACTTGAGTATCGCAATATTATGTTTTGTGATACTGTATAGATTCTCAAAAACACTATCGATTTTTAATTAATAGTTTACATGCAAAGACGTGTGGCAGACAGTGGTTCATTTTGTGTTGTTTAAACCTCCGATCACTAGATGGCAGTGTTGTAATCTACCTTCAGCCATTTGACTCTTCCACTTCAATGTAACGCCTCAAACACACATCCAACGTGAGCAGGGCGTCTGCGTCGCGGAACATTTTGTTTTTTTTTATTTCGGCGCCCATGTTAACAGATTAGAGCACCACGCAGCCCGTCCGAGCTGCGTGCCGGCGTCCTGTCAGCTGCGTCTCACCTGGAGATCCCGAGCCTCGTCGTTTTTTCCGCGAGACGCGCGCGGTTCACAGCAAAAGTATCTTCTAATCTTCTAACAGTCTTATTGACGCCATACCAGCAATATTACACCGTTCACAGCAGTTTCGAGGTCTATATTTGTGGAATATCTGTAGAAAGAGTCGTATATTTAACTCAACACTTTCGGTTTCTGTTTCTAATTAAAAACCCTCTAGCCTTTCTGTGGACAGAATCCTAACTTTTTCTTAAAACAAAGACAAATGGCATTTATAATGAAATGACACATTATCATTGATGGCCATTATCAAAGGCAAACTCAGTGTAGAAAGACAGGGATGACACGCAGGCGTACGCAGCAGCGCTGTCTGTGTGAGCACCACAGGTGTCCGAGACGCGTAACAACATATGCATATGTTGGTGTGTTCTTTATACTATGACAGTTTACCTAAAGTTAGATTTTTTTTTTTTAAATCGCAATATATCACCTTGCTTACAATATCGCAATGTATTGAATCGTAACCGTATTGTTACCGTATCGTAAATCGTTTTGCCAGATTCTTGCCAATACACAGCCCCAGTGACCACAGAGAGCAGATAACCTGTAACACCGTCATATTTTATGATCTACAGACAACAGAGGATCTGCCTGGATCATGTTACCTTGTCAAAGTGCGAGATAATGGCACATTTTATTAGCTAACTAAATAAAAATTAAAAATTTAAAAATCCTCTGTCTTTTGCTGATTTCAGTCTGGAAATAGTTAAAAAAAAACAACAACTAAATTAACACACTGGGTCCAGGTTTGGATAAAAACATATTTGTCCAGCAGTGACTGTTTACTTAGTAAATCTTGAGTAAACAAAAGCGCTACAAAGCATTACCTATGCCTGACGGCATGGTGCTGAGCAGGCAGGGGATAAGGACTTCAAATTCAAAAAGACTGATGTTGTCATTAGTTTTCCTGTCAATAGGGAAATGCGTGCTTTATACTGTAAAAAGGTGTGCACAATAACCTAAGAGGCTTAGGTTTGATGTAGGATTTGCATATTTGTGTCGTGTTTTAAGGAGAGCTGTCGAGCTGAGTGAAAATGTTCCAGATGAAAAACCGGCCACAGTCCAGAGACAATAACAGAAGCTTAGAGCAGTAAGTGCAGCGTATTGTCTCATGCACCACTACTGAGTGCATGCATCAAGCTGTGCAGAAAAAGAAGGAGGCAGGTCAATAATCAAACCATTATGTGGTCGACAGTTTTATGAGTGTAAAAGTTAACTACAAATGCCTGTTGCTAATGCACAATGATCGGGAGCAACCTGCTTAGGTGTTTGCCAGAGTACTGAGCTTTTAATCATTCCAACTGGGCGCACAGGGGAACAGTGAACCATCTGGCCTGCTCCGCTGTGTTGAATAACACCCTGATCTTTGGGTCACTGTGGTTTGTCAGTGCTGTTACACAGCCAAAGTCAAACAACAGCTATATTAAAAAGATTTAGATATACATACTGACTTTATGAAAAAAAAAAGCATCATGTAGAACTGCATCATTTAATTACATAATAGTCACAATTTCAGTTTCTGCAATTAATTAAACCTGATTAGGTGTAACCCTGCCTGAATTACTGCATCAAATCAAGCACTCCCTACGGTCCGACTAATCGCAGGTGTCAGTTTCTAGTACACTGATTAACCACTTTCAGCCTCAAACATGGGAGTTACAAGTCTAATGTTAAGTGCATCTTCTGCAGGGAGTAATCCATTCATTTGGCTCTATGCTGCGGTGACATTATTATTATTGAGTCCAGTTTTATTTACAACAAATCTCTTCTGAGAAAGTCTTAATTTGGTTTAAAGAGATTTAATGTTTACACACGTTTGATTTATACTGTAGATTTATCAAATCATACGGCAGTTTTCTGCCACTTTAATATGTTGAAGTGCAATTAAACCTTTTTGTTTCTGAAAGTGCATTTAGAATCAAGAAGGACTGATCTAAACATTTAGTAATACAATTGTGATTATTTTAACAGTCCACCACTAATCTGTTCAGATCTGTTATCAGAAATGTAAAGTCCTCCTTCAGACACATTTTAAATAATCTGCTATGATTAGTATTCTGTTTAACATGGTTTTCCCACATAAAACGTTAAAAAACCTAATCTACTCTTTCTCCCTCATTGAGAAATGAGCTCTGTGGGCAGTGTGGGGGGGCACCAGTGCAGGAGGACCGGAGCAGCAGAGATCCGCCGAGATCAGACACCACCCACAAGATGACAGAGCTGGTTTTAAATCCGCAAAGTATCCTGTTAGAAAGTTGAGGCAACAGTTTGTTCAGATACGTCTTGCAGCTTGTCTAGGGTGACGTTAAAGTGAGCTAACGTTAGCTTACAAAACATGTACCTCCGTCTTGTTGTCATCGCAACCACAGAAGGCTCGTCTCTGATTGGACGCAGGAAGAAACGCTTCATGATGTCGGCCGCTTTTCCGCTCTGAGTTGAAAAACACGAGGCGCAGGGTGCTCAGCAACGCAAAAGCAGTGCGCAAAACGCTTCAATTTTTAAAAACTGCCCATCCTGCTAAAATGCGTTCTGACTGATCAGGGCCTGAAAGATCAGTGCACATCAAGATGGCGTTCTGCAGCGATAGTTTCGGCGCCTGGTCTATTTTCTCCGTCAGAGGAAACATCGGAGAGATTCAGCCGTACATGTTTGAGCCTACGCCATATAGACAGGAGGCGGAAGGGCTGCCCGCTTCGTTTTGGAGCCCATGTTAACCAGTTGGGCTGTTCAGACAGGAAGCTCCGCGGTCGTTCCGGCTCGCGATCTGAAGCAACAGTATTGGCGTCTCGTCTATTTTCACCATTAGAGGAAACATCGGATAAATTCAGTCATACATGTTTGATTCAGATGAGGAGTTTTGTTGTGCACCAAACATCTTTTATGCAACATGCATCTTTTATTTATTTGTTGTTTTTTAGCTTGTAACCGGCAGTGGCTGACACAGCGTTGTGAAACATACAATAATATCTGCTACGATGTTACAGTGTGTTCACATTTAGCTACAAGTTGGCGGGATTGGTTCCTGAGGTGTGTGTGTGATGTATGAAACCCTGGCTGTCTGAATGTGTGTTTTAGAGACATTCATTGGTACACTGCAATTCCAAAGTGGAAATGCTCTGTCATGGTGTTGACTGCTTATTTTGCTCATAATATATCTTGTAGCATATTTAAAGAAAATCGTTGGAGGGGGTCTTTAAAGAGTAACCAAACCAAGGAGTTTTGGCTGAAGTGTGTCTACCCTGGAAATTCCAAAAATGCCTCTAAAACATGACAAAAGTATCAACATTGGCTGAGCTGGGATGGGGAGCTAAGACACGCCTACTCCTCTCCACAGTCTGCAGAGTCGGGAGACAAAGGTTTAGGCTGGTTGTTTGTTTTGATGACGACAGCTGCCTCCATATACGTCACCTGCCACCAGATCAGCAAATAGCAAACATCTATTGCAATAGCTGCGTTTCAGCCCGGCAGCCTCCATGCATAGTTATTACACAGTATGTAGAATTCAAATACTTTGCACTAAAATCTCAAGATTTGGACCTGAATCCATAAACAACACTAAATACCCACACACACTGGATTTCAGCTGCAAAAAGTGGTTTAGGGGGTTTAGTTACACTTTAAGATCCCAAATATAAAAATATGCATTCGAGTCAAAATCTGTTTTCTGTCAGGCCGTAATACAGTGTCAAAGACACATGCACATTTTGTTCAAACAGCACACAGTTGACATTTTAACTAACAAGCCTTCACTGAAAACTAATGAAGACTTGTTCTGTTACCTCAGGCGATGCAAAGCCTAAATATTCCCAGTCCCACGTTCCGCCAGCAAAACTGCAAGTGAGGAAGAGACAGAGAACATTTTGTCAGTATAAAATTGTGATTAATTGCTGTAATTATATAGCAAATGAGTCCCTTTTGATTATTTCAAACTCCAGTTCTGTTATATTATAGCAGTTTTTCATTGTAAAAACTAGATTGAGACATTTGGTGAGCTGCACGTCTGTATTTTACCTGCGTCTGGGGGCCTCGGGAGAGTCATTTGGGGCCACTCCCCTAGCTACTGAGGCCAGGAACTCCTGCCTCTTCTGTTGCACCAGACAGGCTGCACGGATGATCTTGTGGCGAGGCGTGCGTAGATAAGGCCGGTTAACTTTTTGTGCCAGGTCTTCAGTCACCATCTCCAAGTCCGTCTGAGGACAGAAAGAAAGCTGGCTGGGAGATTTTCTTTTAGGAAACTCAGTAAGTAATTTTAGTGTTTTAGTTTAACTGTCTCATAAAATAATCTGTTCCCAAACCATGATGTTCAAGGACAACGTGACTTTTGAAGTAGCCCTACAAGTGAGCTACTTTTAGGGCTACTGGTGTATGTATCTTTAAAAATGTATTATTTTTTACAAGCCTTTAAGAGACTGACAGTCCAATGGGAGCCCTGCCCATTCATTTTACAGTATTTAAAAAGGCCACAATATAAAAGATAGCAGGTAAGGACATTCCTTATACCGGCGATCATAAATTATATAACACCAGATCTTTAACTAAAAGCTGAGATGTGCAGGTATAACTGGGGCAGATTGTGAAGATCACAAAGTAGAAAGCTTTAGTTCTATATCGCCCATATAAAACTGGCTGCTGTGAGCATTTGTCTTTTCTTTCTGAATAAGTAGGACTGAAACCTGCATGAGCTCGTAGATCTCTTTCTTTGTGCTTTTGGGCTCCAGAAAGAACCCATATGGATAAGAGCACTTCAGGATGCGGCGAGTCTTTAGTAGTTCTAGGACCGCATCTTCAATGAATGTAGTGTCAGGAGGGCCTCCTTCCCCTGGGAACGAGAAGCAGAGAGTCGGATAAATGAGCATCTGCTTTACTTTTGTAGAATGCATCTCTTATTGCAGCCTAAATGACCCACACATCTAAGCAGGTCAGTACAAAATGATGAAAGAGAAATCCTGAAACAAAGCACATGAAAAAAACAGCTCCACTGTACTAAATGTATTGTAGATGTTGTTCTTCCAGGAAGTGTGCCTTGTGTAAACTCTGAACTGAAAATCTGTGAGGGTAAAACTACTTTTGGATCTAAGGCGAGTATCATGCTCACGTGTTTCCATTCGCGTTTCCAAAAAAAACAAACAATTTAAGGTTATTTTGGGGGCTTTATGAGATAGTACAGCCGAAGATAGACAGGAGAGGGGGGGTGACACGCACCCGGGCCGCTGTCAGGAGCCTACATGGGGCGCATGCTCGACTGGGTGAGCTACAGGTCGCCCTCATTTGCATATTTTTATGTGCATTTTGAAGCATCGCTTTAGAAAAGCTGTATGGAAACAGCAAAATGTGATAAAACTTTCTCAGTTGAGGTGGGTTTTTGCCTTCGTCAAAAAGGAGTACACATGATTCACATGACTCACAGCTGTTTCCACCATCGTCGTCTTCCTGGATATTATATTAATTTGTCCTCGTCTCCTGACAGCATGAAACATGGCCAATACTAGCTGACATGAAAGAACAATTAAAACTTGCCCAATTGAACCTGATTCCTGACAGCCTCTCTGCATTTTTCTATCGTACATGGGTTAGACGGCCGAGGCGACTTGTTTTGTTTCTGGTTCACAACCTCTGCTACAGCCATGTGACTATAGCACCAACTTCTCACAAAACTACACTGTAGCCGAGTTTATTCGCTCCAAACCAGTTGATGGAAACACAATTGAAACACATATTGGCTGTGATCCATACAAAATTTTAAAAAAGCGATTTTTCCCACAACTTGACCGATTTGCCCACTGTGGAGGCGATCATCATTACACACTAATGTTACCTTGTCCTAGAAGACTATAACCAAAGATATTCAATATTTATAAAGATACGGCACCACCATTGATAAGAAATGGTACACACTTCTATGTGGGCGCGGTCTCGTATGAAAGTGTAGTAAACGTCATGTGGATGGATGAAAAGTTAAATTTGCATATTTTATTTATATTTTTGCTAAAATTAGATGTCTACATGTCTAACAGCCATATTTAGAATTAAAAAAAATTGTAATCTGTGGCGATCGCAGATGTTAGTTGATGTTAGCTGAGCTGTGTTGCCAGATCTCGCGAAAGTTTGTTCTTTGTTGCTGAGACAGAAAAAGGTCTCGAACAAAGTTAATTTTCTCCTGATCTGTCCGTCTGAAAAATGCCATTTTACTGTCTGAGTGTTCAGGAGATATGTGGTTGGTTTGGTGATTATGTGGTGAAAGGGTCGATCATAATCTGTGATCACTTCTCCCATTGGAATCAATAATTAAAACACTCTTTTTTTAGTCTCCTAAAGACCGTAAGGCCGTAACTAAACACACGTGACTCAGATACAGGAAATGACTCTCTGTTTATCCTCTGTCTCTGAAGAGGCTTTACCATGTGGTTCTTTTATATAGACTATTTATTTGTTGAATTACCAGAAAACATGCTATATCGTAATATATCGAGAAATTAAATGGCCTATAACCTATAAAACTCCTCTGTTCTCCATATATTGACCACACTCACTAGTAACCATGGAAACAAGGCCTTGTATGATTCCTTTGACTGTAAAGTAGCATCACTTACATGGAAATATGGAAACAATATGTGCAATTGCTTGAATCTCTTTTTTTTTAGCATGCACATTAAAAGTGTTGAATTGGCAGTTTAGCCCACACAGAGATGTTTTGGCATGAGAGTATACATGATTCATGTTTTCAATAAACACTGCTTCAATATTTCCTTCATTTGAGTCATCTGGCTTTAACAATGTGTGTTGTCAAGAGGTTTGGATTAGTGATGCTTCACTGGACGAGTGTGATGGTGGTTGTTTCTTCATCATTGACTGCATTGAACTCACTTGTTCTTGACGCCCGAGGCCTCTGTGTAACCATGACTCCACACAGCAGGCCCACCAGATGCCTCATTCGACGAAAAGGTTGGAGGCGGATCAATACGGAAGCAGCGGATATTACTGAAAAACAACAAAACATGAAATAGATGACATTCACTGTAAAGATTCATGAGCTACTGACAGTATTCTATTAAGGGCATTTATATAGGGCGGTTTCTGTCATAAAAGCTTAGATTAGTTTAATTTTCAGAGGAAATTTGGTCATTGCAACAGCAAGTATTGTAATATAAAACAAAAACAAACCATGTAAACAACAATAAAATGTATACACACTGGCAGAGGAAATATTAAGCATGACAAAAATAGTAAAATACTCCCTGTGTAAATGTAGGTTATAGTCATATTGAGGGTTTATACAGCTTTTTAAGAGTAAAATTCAATGTACCTAAACCAAAAACTTTCCAGACTCTCGAGGACTTTATCATCACATCCAAATTGTAACGATAAATGCAATTGCAAAAAAAATGAGTTTGCATGAGATTGTGTAGATACAAAAAACATTTTTCAAGGACTATATTGGAATTCAAGCATAGCCCTCACCTTGAAAACACAACGGTTAAAAATGAATCATTTTTCAAACTTTCAAGACTTTGTATGAACCCTGCACATTATATTGTGCTTATAATGTGCTGTGCTTATGTGCTTTAATTGTGTTTATGTGTTATGCTTATGCCTATGTGCTTTTATTGTGCTTATGTGCTTTTGCCTGTGCTTATGTGTTTATGTGCTCAATTGTTTTCTTTTAATGCCATCAGCCTGCCAGGGACTGCAGATGAAAATCCGCCTGCATGGCTAAATCTGATGTTAAAATCTCATGTTAATTAATGTAACAATAATGTAACAATAACGTACTTGAGCTGCTCGAGGGTCTTGTGGTCCAGGTTGAGACGAGGGTTTCCAGTCAGGTCCAGCTCCTGAAGCTTGGGAGGCAGATTCTCCGGTAGCGTGATCTCGCTCAGCTCGTTACAGCTCAGATCCACACACTGACAACAGAGGAGGAGACACTCACACACGTGCACATACGGTACGATGCAGTACTGCACATAAAGATGCACAGAGATGTCATTGTGCATCACTAATGTCTTACTTTCATCTCCATCAGCTGCATGACCTCAGGGAAGACCTCGATGGCGTTGGAGTGGGCGATGAGGGTGTGCATTCGCCGGCAGTTCATGATGGTGGTGGGAACGGTCTTCAGCATGTTTCCGCTCAGGTCCACCTCCTCCAGCTCCTCCAACTTGGCCATTTTACTGAAGAATGAAGGGAAAACACCAGGTGAGTTGAAAATGTAAAATAATCATGAACTTGTCGAACGACAGAAAAACAATCAACAAGAATTTATTCATTTATCATTTAAGAAAACTGGTTCCAGCATCCCAAATATGCAGATCTGCTGCTTATTTCGTTCTTGAAATCCTTGTAAATTGAATCTTTTGGACTTGGACATTTTTTAAAACTATTTTATAGTCTAAATAAATTTGAGCTATATATCAGCCAGCTGTAAATCGCTGATATATCGTTATCTGTGTATATGTTGGCCAATACAAGATACAGTTATGTATGAGGTAATTTAGAAACAATGTCACTATTACATTTCAATTGTAAAATATCCTGCTCAGTCTCCTGCTTAGTTACAATTCTGTAAAACCATGTATGTATATGTAACCAATAGATGAATCAATAATAAAAATAAAGGCGAGGGAGAAGAGAGACGAGCAAATGTAAGTTCTTTACCTGGCCGGGAAAGTCTGGAGATGGTTGTAGGCCATGTGCAGAACACGAAGGTGTGTGTGGCCCGTTAGCAGGGGCACACACTTATCCGTCAGCCGGTTGTTGGTCAGGTAGAGTTCCTGCAGGATGCTGTGGCTCTCCTCTGATAGGCTGGATGGCGGCAGGTGCTCCAGCTTATTGGCTGACGCATTTACGCACCGTAAGCTGAAAGTAAGAAAATGAAAGTTTGGTACTCCTTCAGATATGAAAAATAGCGATCAGTGACTTGAATTACACACTTCTATATGGATTCCTAAAACCTCCCCCTCTCGATCTTTATCCTGGTTGGTTGTTTTTTGTTTTTTTGCCTGCCATCCTTGGCCTTGGATGTCTTGTCCTCGATTAAATTCATAATTTCTGTCCTTCATCTTCATATACCTCAATCTTTTTCCTTCACTTAATCTTCTTGTAAGATGACGGGTGTATTAGCTGATGAAAAACAAATCACTTGCAGCCGATGATTAATGCTACCTGTCAGATTTGAGGAACAGGTTACAGGGCAGCTCCACCAGTTGATTGTGCTGTATGTCCAAAACCTCCAGCAGAGGGCGCTCCACTCTCTCAGGCAGCTTCTGCAGCTGGTTGTGTCCGGCGCTCAGCTTCCTCAGACTGTTGCTGCAGAACAACCTGCGGCATGAACAATATACAGATGGTTGGGTCAGTCCTACAACATTAAGGATGGACATATAGACTCATATGAACCTACAGCGGTGTATAGATTTATAGATAGATTGATAGATGTATAGATAGATATATAGATAGATAGACAGATAGATAGATAGATCCGGA
>JAOVVB010015321.1:0-16472 GCA_028570985.1 Heterobranchus longifilis | reverse complement strand
CCCGATGACAGCTGGGATTGGCTCCAGCCCCCCCGCGACCCTCTAAAGAGGATAAAGCGGTAGAAGATGGATGGAAGTTTGGATTATTATTCAAACTAGAAACTTAAACAAAAACTGACAGGATAAGGGCACTATTAAGTATGTATGATTGTTTAAAAAACAAACAAAACAACAAAACATAATACAGAGAATTGTATTAAATGTTTTCCTAAAAATTACAGGAAAACTCACCAATGATGTAAGGAAATAATCTACTCAAAATTCATCCAAATCGTTCATTTTACACAAACTTCCTTCAGTTATTGTGTTCACTTTTTGGGTTAATTGTACAGTTTATCAGTTGTTCTGTACTGTTGTTATGCATTGAATATAATATGCATTAATTTCTGAATACGTATACAATGAACAGACAAAATGGAAGCAGGATACGCGAGGCAGCACCATGCGTTCACATCGTTAAAAGCGAATATATCTCCGGCTTTTGTCAGGGGTCATCACTTTACTCAATGATAGAAAAGGCGTCCCTTATGGAAAAAGGTTGGGAACCACTGCTTTAGAGTACTGTTATTGTATACATGTGTATACTTCTTCATTTCCTTCACTCAAAAAAGCAGCTAAAGCGCTATTGTGCAGTTTAATGGACATCCTGGGATGAATAATAACTCTATGACAATGATTTACTATTCATTGCAATGCTTTAAAACAGCAGTCTGATATTTGCATTTGTGTGGAAGCACGTGTCCAATATTACAAACAGCATGTGCAGAGGAGGGCAACGTCTACAGGAAGGTTGACGGAAGACACTGGCTGTGAACGGCGCTGCAGGGAAGCATGGAGCGAGACAAACAGAGAGGGGGAGGACGAGAAAGTAACGGCAAGCGAAGATAAACACGGAGAGAGGCTGGGGAGTCTCGTGCGATGTGGAGAGGTGGTCTTGGGGCAGCGGGAGAAAGGGGAGGCCATGAGGAGGAGGGGGAACACGCAGCTGAACTTGATATATTTCGGGGCCGTAAACCTTAATTTCCCCAGAGGAAATCTGTGGTTATGCAACGAGGGGAATTTCTGTGTTTGCAGCCCTTCGTACGGAACCCCCAGAACACCAGATCATTTATGAAAGAGGGTCGGGACCTCCAGACACTCACCGCAATATCACGCTTTCCCTGACAGAGAGACAATAAGTTTGATGATTGGTTTTTAAAGGCCATTTTAACAAGTACATTGAGAAACTATTGTGGACTGCCAACAAATGCCCAATTACAACACTGCAGGAATAAATACAACTGTTAACGACCTAGATTCTTCTGGATTAGTAGACCAATGTAGTAGACCACAATTTTAAACATGCACATTCTAAATGGGTCCAAGTTTATTACCTGTGGCAGGTTGCAAATGTCATTAGCTGACATGTTATAATTACAATTCCAGTGAAATGATAAAGTGCCTCTCAAAGTTTTCAAATCGTCATATGGACAGTAGAGATTGTTTTCCAGCCAACACCATATTTGTGAACATCAGAGTAAACTCCACAAGTATAGCCATATTTGGAGTCGAAAATATTGTCTGCTCACGTCGTGGCTCACATGGGACGATTGGTTTATTATCAACACAGACAAAAAGTCTTAGAAAGAAACTCACAGGGACAACCTGAAACAGCAGATTGACATCCGTTAACATATTTGTGATTTTAAAACTTTCTCAAATTCAGCAAGGTTCTGCTTTCAGTGTGTTTAAGGTCTACATTTAATACTTTCTTTGCACTGTACACATAAGCACATAGATTCTTGCTGGTGTATTATGTTAATACAGGTTAACTTTTCCAACATTACACATATTGTTTGCAAAACTAGCTTGCCGTGTCTCCTTGGAGTTGAAAGGTCAGTTAAGCTGAATTCTGTGGTCCTTTCCAGGTATGACAAAACAGCCAAGACTCTGTACATTTCATCTCTTGACCCTCCCAATTAGGACTGTCCTCGACTAACATGATTTTATTGACTAATCGATTAGTTGATTTAATCGACAGATCTGTACAACTGAGTTTCTTCATAAATAATAATGCAAAATCAAACAACTAATCGACTAAAGAAATCTTAGTTGACTAAGACCAAAATGACCGATAAGTCGACTAACTGACTAAGAGGGGACAGCCCTACTCCCAGTTGTGGTAGCAGTTGCCACACCAAGTATAAAAAGTGGAAGACTAGCTGAACCACTCTTGCAGAGAATATAATGACAGTCATCAGGGTAACAAATGATTAAAAAAAATATTAAATGGCCATAAGTGACTGATGATTCTGTTGGCCAGGGAGTTTTTTTCACTATCCAGTAGTGAAAGCGTATTGAATCCAGACTTTCCCGCAGCAGCGCTGTGGAGATAAGTCTGGCTATGCGAGACTTCAGTGTGACGTATCAGTAGTTTTTGAACATTTTCAGCACATTTTAACAATAGCGTGATAATACTGATAACCGTGATAATTTTGGTCACTGTAATCGTGATATGAAATTTTCATATCGTTACATCTGTATTTACTATATTATGTGAACGTCACTGTCACAATGAACATCCCGCCGAACCCCTTTCAAAAATCTGGCAGTTCAATAAAGAAATACTCGATAGTCTATCAGAAAAAATAGGAGCAAATAGCCCAGTATTCATTTTGAACAGCAAATTCTGATTCAACTGACAACATCCTCACAAGTCACTCTACAGTCCTAAAAGTCATGCTCATACCTAATCTGTTTCTGTCTCAGTTTTCACTGCAGTTTTACATCCATAGAACTGAGGTGCTCCATTGTGTCAAAGATGCAGAACCATTTTTAATTTTCAAGTTTGACAATAGCTTTCTCTCTAAAACTGCAATGTCTTCATTATCTTGTAGAAGTGCTGAATTAGCTCAATTTAGCAAGGGTAATGTTATCTTGAGAGTCACGTCTTCAAAATCAGAAAAGGTCCAAAGGAGTCACACATGTCTTTACACTTGGTAAAGTACACAACTCTGGCCTGCCTTTAAATCAGTCCTCCATGTTTATAGCCCTTTAGAGGGATTACTAACTGTATTTGTTCCAGTAGGAAAAGGACAGGAAACCTTGTGTGCATTAGATGTAGAGATATTGAGCTCCAAGTAGTCTTCTCGACACAGTATCGACTTTTCAAAGCGGCAAAATGTTTTGATGCCTCCGTCACCATGCCAAAAATCATGTGTCCATCCCAAAGGAGAAAAAAAACAGAGCTGTAAAGACTCTTTAAAAGTGGTCTGTTTTATAATAGAAGCTTTACTGAATAAAATAACAAGAGCCCTAAGACCTTTTTTATTCTGACTAACTGTTTGATCACAGTCTCACATTTAATCCATTCGTAGGAATGCAATACCAAGAATTTGACCAGCAGATGTTGCCGTTTTGACTGCATCAAATGCTTCGAAACAGTAAACCATTTTCAACACAATTCATAGCGATTCAGTGCTTCAGAAAGTGAGTGCTACTGGATCCAAATTTGCTGCAGACTAGGGCTGCACGATATGAGGAAAACATGCAATATGGGATAACAAATATTACGATAAACATATCAGTGCTGCCTTACTTCTGCTTTCAGTATTCTGCTAAAATACAACAAATTGCTTGTTGAATTACAAAACTGAAAGCAAGTTATTTCTGACATTTTATTGACAAAAGGCACCATTTAAAAAAAAGAATGATAGTTACATTTTAAAGAGCAGTTTTTACCGATACTCTCTTTCAACTAACTCAAAAAAAGTGTCTTTCGCGATATGTCACAGTCTTTCATGGTATTTTTATTGCGAAAGTTGATATTGCGATGACGATAAAAAAAAAACAGATATTGTGCAGCCCTACTGCAGACTAATCTGAGAGCTCTAAGGTCAACAATGTGCATTATTGTAATGCTTATTTGAATTGGGATATGCTATATAAGAAGTCATATGACACATTGTCCACTACTCTGAGAAGATACATAGGCTAAAGAGGCTATACCTTCTTAGAATGGGTGCAAAATGAGAATAACATTGGATGGTTGTAAAATGCTGGCAAATGCTGGTATTTGCTATGTTTCATATATTGCATCAAAGTTGATTTGTATGGCGAATGTTGGCTACTAGGTTTGGGTGAATATACAAATATATTGAATACAGAGGGTGGCTGAGTACATCGGATGCAGAATGTGACCGTGACACAGAGACTCGCACTCACAGACTGCTAATCAATCACTGAAGATCCGGTTAATAAGTTCAAAACACATATACAATGGTATACAGTGGGATATTTGTGTCATGTAAACAGCTGTCTGTGCAGAAACGCTTCACAAACGCACAAAAAATGGAGCACACAAATTAATCACTACGTGCTGGGCTGATGATGGTTGGTTGGAAAATTTTAACATATTGCCCAACCCTGTCCGACAAATATATTGCCGATTCCACAACAGTATTGAGGTTTTTTTCAGAGTTTGAGGCTCTGTCTGTCTTTCAGATGCTGAGAAAGTAAAGGAGTGTGCATAACTCCTTGCAAATAAACTGTCTGTTTTGAAAACTTAAAATCTCAGGAAGTTTTGTATTAAAAGAGGAGTGTTGGCATTGGTTAGCGTTTTTTAACCTTGTTGATATGCTGACATGGTTACTTGGAAATACATTCTACTGAATAAATAGTCCCAATAAAAACAATTGACAGCGGGGTCTGTGGATTATCCAGAGAAACAGGGACAGTGTTGTTGGAAAGGCATGATGGTACTTAGTTTTTCAAATGGACAGAACAAAGAAACTTCTATTTTCTAGCATTGTATCATTTATGATCAAAGCCTTTGACTTCAGTTTGCTATCAAAAATATATTATGGATGCTTAGCAGGCTTCGGACTTGGCTTAATATTCTTCCAAACAAAAATCACTCTGGGTTTTAGGAGATTATCCCGACACACAGCATAAATGCGCATCAACACGTGTATGCACTAGTGAGAACACAAGCAAGTGCAAAAACACACTTTGAGTCTTACCATGAGCAGGGTTCTTCTCTTTATATTTGTCTCCAGCTGCTGTAGCGCACCCTGTTCTGCCATGAAAAGAGTTTGGGCTTCATACCTGAAAAACATGCAACTGCTCAAAATTTTGGAAAGTCTGTCAGTCTGAGAAGCATTTCAGGTATATGTCATCAGTGTGTGTGTACCTGATCACCAGTCTGCAAGGTATCTCCTGTCGCTCTTTTGATTCAGGGAATGCTCAATAAAATGCTTTGACTGCTTGGGCCGATAAGCCTGGTTACACCTGAAAGACCATATTTCAAATATTCTATTTTATATTTTAATTTGTCTGATTGTAGAACTGGCAACTAGGGCTAGTAGTTGCTAGGTAGTCGACTAACACTCATACGATTTTGTTGACTAATCAATTAGTTGATTTAATGTACAAATCTGTAAAACTGAGTTTCTCCACAAAGAATCATGCAAAAGCACCACTTTAAATCTTGTGTTTACCAGAGATGTGCTCATAAGTTTCTTGGAAATACGTGATTTAGCATGAAAAAAGCATAAAAAATGAAATCTTAGTCAAGTGATACCAAAATGACCGATAAATCAACTAATCGACTAAGAAGGGGCAGCCACACAGAATACAGAGGAAAATAAAGTATCACTAACTGTTTTCTTTTAATTTAATCTGGACTGCTGTCAACACTAAAACAAACATTCTTGAAATGCATCTGTCAGTTTGTTTTTTCATTCCTCTGTGTTAGACTAAAGAAAAAAATAAATGAATTTTAATTGTAAGACATGTCAGGAACAGTCATTCCATTCATATTTGATGTAGGCGGATGGATCTCATCCATTATATTGTTGTGTCTAGCTATGTGACAATTTAATGCCAAAGGCAACACAGCATACAGACCAAAACACAAAGCATAATCTGAAAATTCTGTCTATGGAAACTAAAGAAAGAACTAAAGAAGAACTAAAAAGCTGCACATTTAAAACATTCTATAAAGTTTTAGAGAGCAGAATCACCTTGAACCTGTGGAGGAAGAACCAGGATGGCCCCATATTGTAAAGAGAAGACACAAAGACAAGCTCCTAGATCCTGGACAACACAGAAAGCCTGTAGGGATGACAGGTAAGCATGGTGGGAATAATATGACTAATACTGATCAACTATGTTTCACTGCAATGATCTGCAAAGCAACCTGGCACACAGTATACACATTTGGCAGATTTCTGATTGTTTGGAATCTAATATCACAGACAGGAAGATCTCATTCGATACACATCTGTTTGCTATGCAAGTCTGCATGCGATTGTCTGTCTAATAAAAAAAAGTGTGACAGCTCAGCTATCTTTGATATCTGACATAAAACAATCTGTTTTACATCATATCAAGCACTTCTGACTTTGGACGAGACACATGCATATTAATGTTTTACGCTATTTTTCCCTGAACTAATCTTTCAAGTTTTGATCAGCCATATTGGGGAAATATCAGTGAAACTTGAATTTTGCTAATGCAACATGACAAAGAGTACCAGCTTCAAGAGAGTTGACGAGATTAGAATGAGTCATACAACTACTACAATTGTAGTAGAGTGAAAACAATCATAATAATTAGACTGAATTACCACGCTATTTGACATAAATATTCATTTTCATTCATGTTATCATTGAACATACACTAAGATGAAAGATTGGGATACCAAGGAAGTCTGTTATTCTCAATTCAAGTAAATGTTGTAGCTCGGGGGAAGAATGTCAGATGGTTAGGGACTGTTTCATGTACTGTGATTCATCAAGAACACACAACATAAACATTAAGATTAAACAATATCATTAATTGTTCACAGGCACATATTTTCTGTGGGGAGGGGAGTATGTTTTGGGGAAAAAAATCAGTGGAAATACTGAATGGGCTGAGTGAAAGCTCTTTGGGTTTGTTTCGTTGGTATGATTAGATATTAAAAACAAAACACTTAAGCACAGAAAGCTCTTGTCTAGTTCATGTCTTTCTTTCTTTTTTAACATCTACTCTTATACTAGTTGTATACACCTCTTATTTATGTCTCTATGTATCTGTACTCAAACAGTTCATTTGTAAAAACAGATAAAAGCCATTCTGAAAATGAATAAACCAATAGTTAGTTTAATTGATATTCCCTTGAGTGCACAATAAAAAAAAAAACATGATTTATATATACTATATTAAAAAAGAGAGAGATAGCTTATCAAAACAACCCAACACCAATTTGATTGATATTCCCTGGATTTGACACAAAAAAACATGATTTAGCGTAGTAAAATAAATAAAACCAGAGATATCTGTTTTAGCAAATGAACTGTCTTGTGCTACTGCAATAACTGACTTTCCCCTGTGGGGATCAATGAAGGCTTGGAAAAATTGCAAGCGTGAGTTAGGCTAATTTACAACTTTTATTTATAATTATTTGAAAATAATGCCCATTTCAATGTATATAAATGTACCATGCATTTAGCTATAACGTTACGGTTGATTTATTTTAATATGAAGAGATAACTTTTTTCGGCATGTTATGACTAAACCATATGGACCAAGCATTGGGGTTTCTTTATTATGAAACTCTCCAAAAAACAAGCTAACGTTGATGAAATGTCAATGTTTTTCATAATGGGGAAAAATGTGTTTGTGGAAAACTTTCATGAGAGTAACTTTAAGCTAGCTAACAGTTAGCTGTTGACGGAGTAAAAAGTACCCTGACGGTTAACGTTAGTTAGCTAGCTTAGTTTCAATGCTGCTACATAACTCAACAATTAAACTAGCTAAAACGTCTTGGTTCGTTCAACTATAGCTAGCTAACCCAGAGTCCTCTGTTTTAGTTAAACTTGTTGTAACTTAACAGTAAGGTTAGCAAGTGTATTGTCTGTGAGGTTCTTCTCGTTTGCTATCTAGTAACGTTACCTTCTGTGTAGTGCATCAACTGTCCACCACCTGCAGGTAACCTCGCTACCCCAACAGCTGGCACATGTTCGGAGTTCGGTGCTTAGCAACGGGTAACTAACAAAAGTGCTTCTTCCGGAACAGTATTTCCGGCGTAGAAGAAGACGTCCACGTTGTTGTGCTGGTTGTGCTACATCCAGACTGTATGGGCTACATGCTACCAGAGACAGTTTAGAACATCTTTGATGCTACACGTTTTTAACGCGATTAACGAGTGGCCAACGTATCGCTTGCAACTCAACTGAACTACACCAGCGTCTGATTTCGTTTGGTATTATTAGCCTAGCTAGCCACTGCGATTTGTGTCTGCTAGTAACCGGAAGCTACAGATGTGGAGCATATCTCAAGCTTGCTAACAGAAGCTAGCTTCACTAGCATGGATCAGGTAATGTTGACTGAACGGTACGTTAGCTACAGTTTGTATGTAGCTACAGCTTATCGTTTACCGTCAGATTTCACTGAGCTAAGTAGAAGAGAGATACCTAAGGATTCGATGTTAACTGTCTGTTGTGCTCTTGAGCTCTCAAAGCTAATTACTGAGTTATATGTAGCGTAGTTAGCTTTCTCACCCAGACGCGCTGATGTTAGATAATGCTTTGTATGTAACGTTACCTAGTGTCAAGTAGCAACTGTCTTTAGTTTGACAAGTGGCTAACGTTAATGGACTGAACCGAATCTCGTTTAATGCTATGATGCAATAAGTCCCTCCTTCATATTTCCTGTTTCCGCAACACTGCTGTGTGTGACAAAATCATATATCAGGATGTTTTAATGTAACAGTCAGTATTTTGAGTGTGAATGCTGATGTTTCCATGTTTAAACTAGGAATGGGTGATGTGCTGTCAGAAAAGATCATGCAGTTGTTGTGGATATAAGCACTCCGATGAATAGTCAAATAAGGTCAGAAAATGGTATGACTTTTATTAACAATAATAATAATAATAATAATAGTAATAATTAAGTATATACCAGGCAGACAGAAATGATTAGTCTGATTTTTTAGTGAGGATCTGTACAAAACAAAGATGTTTTCTTAAGTCTGTAGAATATGATGTGTAGGCCGGTACATCTCTGCAGCACCACAATATTTGATTTAAAATGGTATTTTGACACATATTGCACCTTCTGCGATTTGAAAATTGCAGTAGCCATATTGCGATTTCAAAAAAAATTCTGAATAATTGTTCAGCCCTAACCTAAGTCTTCCACAAACTTTCAGGAAAACGCTGAAGACCTACTGAATCAGGACTACACGATTAATTGAAGATTGTGATGATCATATTGCTTGTACTGTCTGCATGAAGACAATGTGGACTGCAATAAACATTTATACTTTAAAAATTGAAAATTGAGAAAATCGTGATCTCAATTTTGAGTGGAAAAAAATGTGATTCTCATTTTGACAAGAATTGTACAGCCCTACTTCAGGGTACATCATATTATTTCAATAATTAAAAATCCTAGACATTACCCAGTCTCATCACAATATTAATGTTGTATTAATATACCCAATATCTCCCAACTCAAGTCAACTTATTTGTCTGAAAAGCGACTCCTGTATGACCTTTTTTTTTAATAACAACCCCTAGCTTGTTTAATGACTTTTCCACTTTATTGCGCTCCTCGCTTTTAAATTCATGACGTAAGTGTTGGGCTATTTCTGTCTGCCAATATTTGCATCGTTTGTTTTGTCATTCTTGTTCAGCTATGCATGTAGGGACCACATACTTCAGCGCTGGTCTGTCAACATTTAAAGAGCAAGCATGAGCAGCCTGGATCAAGACCAGCGTCTCCATCCTAGTTGCCGTGACAAAACAACAGTCTCCAGTGATTCATCAGACACTCGTGAGCCTGCCAAGCAGCCTCTCCAAGGTCTAAAATTGGCATCACATGCGGTGCTGGAGAAGGCGCAGGAGAGGGGCAGGTTGAAATGCTCTAAATGTGGAGGATCAAGGATGTTCTTCTGCTACACATGCTGCTCATTACTGGGTGTCAGCCTGCAAGAAATCCCCGTAATCAAGGTCAGTAAGAGGTCAGGACTCTTGATTGTTCTTTTAAGAGAGGCCTTCAGCTACAGTATGGGGTTGCTGTAATAGTAGTATCCTAATGTGGTGGAAAATGTTAAGTCATGTCTTTTGTGTAAGGATCTATGACATTTTGCACATGGTGTGGTTGAAATGTAAGTAGGGATGGGACAATAATCGATTTTATTGTGGATCGCGATTAAAAAAAAAAAACACACACAATAAGTTGCTCGTGGTGAAAATGATCGGGATAATCGTGAATAACCTCACAAATTGACTGCAGTTCACTACATTGTTCTATCTTTGATGCAGTACAATTATTTTTCTTAAAAAAATAGTCGGAGTGTTTTCAGAAAAAGTCAGATTGTTTCCAAAAAAGTTGTAATGTTTCAAGAAAAAAGTCTTACAGTAATGTTCTGGAAAAAAATCACAATTATATGGGAAAAAAGTTGTAATGTTTCAGGAAAAAAGTCGTAATGTTTACAGAAAAAGTCAATGTTTCGAGAAAAAAGTTGTAAGTTTTCAGAAAAAAGTGTAATGTAAAATGTAAGGTAAAGTGATTCCAGTGTGCTTTTGTGCCGTTTTAAGCATTTTTGATGATCATTGGGATAATTGCAATTATTTTGGCCACAATAATTGTGACATCGTCTCATGCCTATTCTGAACGTGACTTCACATATTGTATGTTGTGCTCAGCTTCCTATTAAGATAGACATCATCAAGCATCCCAATGAGACCGATGGCAAGAGCACTGCGATCCACGCCAAGATCCTCGCACCCGGTGACGTCACCATCTACACCTACCCCTGCATACCGGACTACGAAAAGGACAAGGCTAGTTGTTTTTCATCACTAAAGAATGGAGTTTATTTAACACTCACACTTGATTTTACACCTTTGGGTGTCATTGTGAAAAATATATAAAAGTTGAATTAATTATCCAAATAGTTGCAGATTATTTTCTTTTTATCAATGAATGAATGAATCAACTAATTGTTTCAGCTCTAGTACTTTTTATTGTCTTCATATGTCTGCTGCTTAATTTTCTTCTTTTACCTTAGACAATTCATTGCACCTTTTTTTGCACCATGTACTCCTTTATTTGTTGTCGGGTAACAATTTTTTGATTTTGATCCACACTGTAAAACTTTCTAATGAAAAAATGTGCAATTTGTATTAGATTTAGAGGATCGAGTCAGTTGTGTTTTCATATTTCATGCTTGACAAGTTTACATTTCATAGCACTAGTTATATTTGGCATAATCAGATACTGTAATTTGACTTGACTTACAGAACTACAGCGGCTTTAGTGCACAAGCCTTGTATGTTTATTGTATTTGACAGTTTCCAACTCTCATCTATTTTACTCATGTTTTCAGATTTTCAACTTTAATTTGCTTCTTTCAAAGTGCATTCCTCTTTCAGTCCTAAATTTAGCATAAATCACCACCTTCTAGAAATTACATATCTTAGAAACACATTTCTCACACTCTAGCATCTGCTTCTGATTTATGTTGTGGTTCTTTATTATATTTGTTAGTTTTGTTTCACTCCTATTTTGGGTAGAGTTAGGGTAGGCACAATAAGCTCAGGTTTCAGCGTACATCTTTTTTTTTGGTCAGAATATTCCGTTTACGTTACGAATGTCCGTCAAGTGCAGCGATTGGTTGTAGGTTGTGTTTGGTTGCTCTGATTGGTTGGATGTCTATCCCAGTGCGTCCAGAGACATTGTGGTTTGTGCCGTTGATGACGCCCCTTGGAAACTGAAAATTAACAGAGGGGTTCATGCCAGTCTAATGATTTAGTATTATTTAACCACTTTCATAGCGGTGTGTTCAGTTTGTTGTATTGTGTATAAACGCCCAGAAAAAATAACCTAACTAACTAGTAGGGATGGGACAGCAATCGATTTTATCATGGATCGCGATAAAACACTCGCAATAAGTTGATCGTGGTGAATTTCCATTATTGATGTAATTGTGAATATCCTCACAAATTGACTGCAGTTTACTACATTCTTCTCATCGTAATGTTTAAAAAAAAAGTCATGTTTAGAAAAAAAGTTGTAATGTTTCGAGAAAAAAGTAGTTTACAGAAAAGTCGTAATTTTTTACAGAAGTCGTAATGTTTACAGAAAAAAGTCAGAATGTTTACAGAAAGAAAAAGTCTCTACAAAGCAAAATGTAAAGGTAAAGTGATTCCAGTGTGTTTTTGTGTCGTTTTAAGAGTTTTAAGCAAATGTCGATGATTATCGGGATAACATTGTGAATCGCAATTATTTTGGCCACAATAATCGTGACATGAAATTTTCATATCGTGCCTACTAACTAGCCTTGGTTTGTATGATGGCGTGACGTCTCTGTGGTCTCTGCAGGTGGTGCTGGTGTTCCCTGGTCCCGGGGCGGTCTCGGTGTGTGACATGATGCAGTGTTTGCGTGACACGGGCGACAGCGGGGCGCGTGGCTCCTCTGGTGAACCCTGCATAAAGAGGCTGAAAAGTGAGGAAGTTCAAGGCGCCACACACGCCGCAGAGCCCCCGGAGTCAGGGACCCCAGATGAAGCAAAGGGCTCGGAGTCACGCGTGTATCCCCTACAGAGGGTGGTCTTCATTGACAGCACATGGAACCAGACCAACAAGATCAGCACAGATGAGAGACTGCAAGGTAATCATGAAAGATTGCATTTGTGCTGCTTTTCAAAGAGCTCCGACTGCTGGTGATTATTCCGGGTAAATTGACTTCACCCACAGCGATGTTAAACATGATCTCACTCCGTGCGCTCTGTGACTGACGTGTGTTCTCCTCCAGATTTGCTCCGGGTAGAGCTGAAGACGAGGAAAACGTGCTTCTGGCGCCATCAGAAAGGCAAACCAGACACCTACCTAGCTACAATCGAGGCTATTTATTATTTCGTCAAGGACTTCCACGAGCATTGCCTTGCTCAGGAGTACAACGGAGAATACGATAACCTTCTCTTCTTCTACTCCTACCTGCACTCAGTTATCAACAAAGCTAAGACTGACGCTGGAAAATGCTGAGGAAAAACTGAAATCGGCTACAAGAGGCTGTTATGATCATGAAGATTCACATGCAAGCGCTTGTATGATGGGTTTTATTTTATGGCTGAGTGATATTTTATTTTGTAAGGGATACCGGGAAACTATTTGTATGAGAATATGCAATAAAACATGATGGTTTACAATTGCCAAACATGAATGAGGTGTGTTTGATACATGAGTACAAGACATATAGCTCTGAAATCAAAATCCTAAAGTCACAACAAACTGGATAATAGCCGTCTAAAAATTCAACAACACTGTCTGCAAAGTGACTGTAAAGTGGGGTATTTTAAAATCAGATGGGAAATAGTGTCGTCTTGGTCTTTTCTTTGATTCAAAATGTTAAAGGCCCTACGAGGAACTTTAATTTTGTGTTGATTTTAGCAGCTCATTTGGACAAAATGTAGTGCTCCAACATTCTCAAGTGATGGTATGTCTTCATAATAAGTCGACAGCAAGATATATCTTAGTTGTTTTTTATAATCCCAACATTATAATGTAGGTCATATAGACACATAGGTAGTAAATTGTTTCATAACCAGTCAAAAAGTCCTCGTAGGGCCTTTAAATAATTGTGATTTGTTTTGCATATTTTGGTGTGATCCTGAGAATCAATCCCAATCCTTAAAAATCAAATCTTTTAGGGCATTTTGATTTTGCTCTTCCCACTTAGTTACAGCGAGTATGATTCAGCTATTATTTAAATCTTAAAATGTAACATGCAAGGAAATGGACTTCAGATACGTTTAAATATTTTTATTTACAAATCAGTACACATTTGTGTTTGAGTTATTCATGTCTCTTATTTTCAAAACAAATCATCTCATGAATCTTGGGCATCTTTTGTAATAGAATCACATTTGTTGCAGACCCAGTAAATCTGTTCTCTAAAAATATATATCCTGAAAGCTAATAGTGGAAATGCAGTAAGGGTCAACCTGCCTCTGTTCTTGATGTCCATGACGGGAAGCTAACGAGGGTCACTAGTAGAAGGTCTCTCTGATCTTTGCTTGCAGGCTGTCACATGTTTTCTTGGCGTCTCCCAGCAACATGGATGTGTTGGGCTTGTAGAAAATGGGATTATCTACGGCAGCGTAGCCCACGCCCAAGGTACGCTTCATCACTACCACCTGGAGGAAAGTTTAAATAAGTTAATATGGTCACTTCTTCTATCACAGCAAAAAAAAAAAAGTAGTGGTTATTGTTGGTGCAGCAATGCATATGTGTGCATCATTGGACATTTTTGGAGTTTACATTTTTCGATCATTTTTGCTGTTAATGCATATGGCAGGGATACTCAAGTAGTTCGCCCGGGGACAGGAGGCCAGGGGCCAGTTAATACACAAACATTAATAATATTTATCAGATAAAATTAATGAAACATTTAAAGACCCATAACCAGGGTCCAAAATTAGCACCATCTACTAGCCAATGGGCAGTAAAATATACAAGTGGCTAGTAGATTTGCCTCATTTACTAGCAAAAAACAATGGTAATTTATTGAGTGGCTGGTAGATTTTGAACATTTTGAGCCATTTGGCCAGTGGACAAAAAAGTTCATTTTGACCGTGGCCATAACTCATCTTTCTTTGAAATGCACGTCAGGTGTACGCAGAGGCATTTCTATGATTGGCGGACATTCAGGGCTTCGACTTCTGTTCTTTTTAAACAAGCTCTATTTTGATGCTTTTTATGAATTCTGGCACCTTATTTACATTAATTATTTACAATAAATACATAAAAACATTCCCATTGTGAATCAATTTATTTTCATTGTAAATTAGAAAATGGTGAGGGGCCACCTGGCACCCTATCGAGGGCCAGATTTGGCCCACGGGCCGTAAATTGAGCATCACTGGAATATGGGATAACTTTTGACAAGGATGTGAGCTTTCAACTTCACAACCCTTTCAACCTTCAAGTTCGACCTCAGTTCCTTTAATAAGTCTGTAATAAACTGTGTATTAAAAATACAAAAAGACAAAGATGTATCCATTGAAACCATTTTTTTATCCCACGATCATTACAGCATAAAATCATGCATTCTATTATATCAGGCTTTCAATCTAGAAACCTGGCTTCAAAATTGTAGTTTTTACTATTTTACACCAGATTGAGCCATTTGCACATGCAGTGTTTGATGCAATGCATCAAAAATCATTGTTGTTGCTAATCATTGCCATATCCCAGACTGTGAAAAAAAAATCCCCTGTAGCATTTAGTATTCAGAAAATAATGTTTGGCATTATGTGAACACACTGGCATTCAAATGGTTAAAATTCTGAAAATGAATATGTGGTAGTGATGATCAGGACTGAAGTTGGATTTAAAAGAACGAAAGATTTAACTTTTGTTACATTTAAATTGTTGGTTTTTTATGTGGACATTTTTGTCCTAAGGTTTTTTTAAAGGGGTGTATAAGGGTTAAAAAAAAAAAAAAAGAAGGTAGACCAACCTGTTTGGACTTCCACACCTCCAGAACAGGCATACCAGCAATTATAGAGTTGGGATCTTCTTGTGCTGCAGAGTTCACCGTGTCGTTGGCTCCGATGACGAGTGTCAGGTCTGTCTCTGTGGGCCACAGACGTTTACACATTTATACACAAGACAGACAAACCGCTAATGAAATGCTCTGCATTTGTCCTCATTAATGCTGTAGGGTTCCCCCGCACCACACTTATCTCCCTCCGTCATAAACAGAACCATGTGTCGAACAGACTGCATGCCTGGTTGCTAAGGAAACAGCACTGTTGCCCTGATAACACGGCTGTGCCAAGTGCAGATGAAGGGGGATGAGATTATTAGGCCTATAACTGATCTAATATTATTATCTGACGCCTTGCTGCCAAAGTGCCAGCCACGAGGCAGTAAATATTCTAACAGCTCTCTACAGAAATGATCTTAAAAAGAGTTTACCTGGGAAGTCTTCATTGATCTCATCCATCTCCAGGACGATATCATAGGGAACGCCAGCCTCGGCCAGGAGGACGTTCAGCTGGCCGGGCATACGACCGGCCACCGGGTGAATACCGAACCTGTTGCAGAAGCACATTATTACTGCTCATTAACACCTACTGATTTACACTGAAAACTCACTGCTCCCTGATCAATGATGCCACACGTAAAAATGCATCTGTCGCTTTCTAAACACGTTCAGGTTGTATCATATATTCAGTGGTGGAATATTAAGATGTTTTACTGAAGAAAAAGCAACATTACAATGTAATAATACAAGATACACACTTAAAGACCCCCTCTGGTGAAAATCTAGTTTTTAACCATGTTAACACGTCTATATGGTGTTTTTTTAGTTGCTACAAGACATATCATGAATGAAATGAGCAGTCAACACCATGACTGAGAATTTCTGCCTTGAAACTGCAGTGTGCCAACAACAGTCTCAAAAATCCAGATTCAGACAGACAGGTTTTATG
>JAOVVB010015296.1:0-16474 GCA_028570985.1 Heterobranchus longifilis | reverse complement strand
GTTTGCTTTTCAACAGCTCATACTGTATACTCCTACATAAAATGCACGCACGCACGTACGCAAGCACGCACGCACGCATGCACGCACACCTTATTCTGATGGTGCTGCAGTAAGCTGTGGTCAGCATGGTCACTACTATCAGGACAAATACTCCAGCAGCAATCATTCTTGGTAACATCGGCATCGCTTCTGCAAAAAGAAACAACTGTGATCAACTCCAAACCATGTGAGAGTCGTCAGTCTTCGGTGATGTTAAAGGGTTAGTTCTGATTTTTTTTGAAGGAGGGTTGTATCAGGTACCTACAGTATCGGAGAAGCAGACAGGAGTCCCCTCACTGAAGCTAAACAACGTACTACAGTGGACGGGGCCACGCAGCAAAATGTATTTTAGCCACCTGGGACCTGGGTCTCCTGTCTGCTTCTCCAAACTGGGGGCGTGTTGACTACTGAGTACCTCATACAATCACTAAAAACATCTGAACTCTCCCTTTTTAAAGGAATAGTTCGAAATTGTCTTTTCAATTTTCCTTACTGTCACCATGTCTTGTTGAAATTAAAATGGTGCTGGTAGGTGGATTTTTTTTCCCTTTTGGACAGAGCCAGGCTAGCTGTTTCCCCCCCGTTTCCAATCTTTGTGATAAGCTGAGCTAAGCTAAGCGGCTGTTGGCTGTAGCTTCGTATTTAATGGAGGTCAGAGTGGCATCGATCTTCTCATCTAACTCTAGTCACCAACTCTTATTTCAGACGCTGCAATTTGCTCTTCATCCAGCAGTTGTCTGCAATGTGTTCTGGCCAAGTCTACCTGCACTCCTCCCACTGATTACCTCATCAGTGGCCTAGTACATACACACCCTCAGTGTATTGTCCTTCCTGCTGTAGCCCTTTATTCTTGTCATGACCACTGGCGGACTCAGACTGTCAAAAAAAGACAAAAAAAACGCACAGTTGCATGCGAGCGCTCAGAAGGTTTTCTAGCATGTAGTGTAGCCTATATGGCACTGCATCACATTTTCTTCATTTAAGTGCACCATAGAGGTAACTATATTATGTTTTATCTACCATAGGGGCGCCCAGGGGGCACTTTTTCTGTGTTATTTTTTGTGGTGCATCTATTTTTGGTCATTTTGCATGTCTTTGTGATCATTTTACAACTCTTTAGTCATTTTGTGTTTCTTTGAATGTGGTAATTTAGCATCCCTTTGTGATTGTTTTTATTTTATTTTTCTCAGTGTCATTTTGTGAGTCAGGGCCCATAATCCCTTGGGCTTCTGGGCCTGTGCCCAGTATTCCCATTACGTCCTTCTGTCTGCCTTTCTGTTAACTCAAACCTCACTTTGCTCACTGAGCTTGTAAACTTTAATTCCCTCTGTTCTGTCTGTGAGTTGAGGTTTTGAGTCCAAACCTTGTTTGTCAGAGCTGTTACAGATATGACTTTAAATATTTGATATACTCACCTTGAACAACAAGGTCGGTGGTTCCTTCCAAGAAACCAAAGGAGGATGCAAAACCGCAGGTGTACGACCCTGCGTCTCTCATTTCCAAAAAAATGTCATGGTGGATTCATCAATCAAACTGTAGACTTTGGGTCATTTGGAATTGCACCTTGTTTTATGTTATGACCCTCACCTACTTGTGGATTTTTGCCTGCCTTTGCCCCATCTGGATCATGGACGGATAATGAGACAATGGGCCCCTGGGCACAGACATGTTTGAGGCCCCCCACCCTGTCTACACAGGAACAAGACACCCAAACTCAAAGAGTCTGCTTTTAGTCATTTTGCATCTATTTTTTAGTCATTTTACATTTTTGTGGTAATTTTGTGTCTGTTTGTAGTAATTTCAGGTTGTTTAGAGTCTTTTGTGTCTCTTAGTCATCGTTTTATGACTATTTTTAGTCATTTTGCACCTCCTTGTGATCATTTTGTGGTGGTTTTGTCTCTATTTTTAGTCATTTTGGGTGTCTTTGTGATCATTTTACAACTCTTTAGTCATTTTGTGATCATTTGCAACAATTTTGTGTCTCTTTGAAGTAACTTCGGATAGTTTGTAGTCATTTTGTGTATGTTTGTGGTCATATAGCATCTCTTTGTGATTGTTTTGTCCATAATCCCTTGGGCGCCTGGGCCCAGTAGACCCATTCAGTAATCCATCCATGATCTGGATGTTTACTTCTTTTGATTGCATTTCTGTTATCTCAAACCCCACTTTGATCATTGATCATGTACACTTTTTTTTCCTTCTTCTTCTGTTACAGATATGACTTTAAATATTTGATATGTATCCCGTCACTTCAGGCCAGACTTTGACTTCTTGTGCCTCAAAAACTGCCACAAAAAAGAGGTCATGGTGGTAAAAAAAATGTAGGATTCATCAATCAAACTGTAAACTTTGATTATTTGGAATTGCATCTTCCTTTGGGCATATCTGGAGTCCTTTAGTTTCTAGCACATTTGTCCACATATGTTAGTTTTTACAACTCAAACTAAAAAATAGGCTACTGTCCTTCCAGGCAGCACACTCCTCTGTGTACACACACTCGCAATCAATGGTGGAAAGTAACTAAGTACATTTATTCAAGTAGGCTGCTGTACTTAAGCACTTAAGTTTGAGGTACTTTACTTCAGCAGCTTCATTTTTAGTTACTGTATAGTATTGGTTCATTACATTTCAGAGGGAAATATTGAAGCTTTTTACTCTACATTTATCTGACAGTTGGAACGTATGTTTACATTGCCAAAGCAAGTGTGAAATAAAAACAAAACATGTCTGTACAATAAGATAAAGATAGATAAAGATGGACTATAATAAAGAAATGTGTAAACAGAGCTGTGTAACATTAGAATCAAATATACAATATGGGCCCGGGTCTCCGGGCCTGCAATACACACAAATGAAAGGGGCCATGCCATTTCCTAATGAGTTCTTTAATTTGATGCTTTAGGCTGCTGCTGATACTTGTGCACTTTTATTTAAGAATGTAAAAACCTTTTGTCTTAGCTGGGATCATGAAGTACAAGAGGTGATGTGCTGCAAGTTGTCATTGTGCACATCTTCATGTCGACAAAATAACTAACACTAACCTGTGTGTTTTCTCAGTTTTGTCGTCTTCTAACTGTAATTCACTCACTTGTGGTGATTTCCTGTAGTTAGTTCCTGCCTGTCACTTTCAGTAACCTCCAGTAGCACAGTGACCTCATGTGGGCAAATGTTGATAATGTGCAGAGACGTGCTCCTGTGTTGATGACTAATAAGTCTAAAGTCTAAAATAAGGTCATTTTACTTATTGCTAATTTTCAGAATGCACACCCAAACTCACTGGTGCAGATCAGTCAGTCAGATCGGCATGTTGCACAACTCTTTTCTAAATAAACCATGCTTTATTCCCCAAACATTTTCAGTTATCTTGCCATTTATCAGGGTGGTGTTTCCTTAACGGTCAATTATGGATGAGAGTTCATTTCCTTAAGTGTTCATAGAAAGCTTCCCGTAAAAATGCACCGTCTGCGGTGAAGTCAGAAAGCAGGACTTCACTAGGATTAAAATCTGTGCACAGCAAGCTCAGGATTAATGCAGTTGAGTAAAACTTGCAATGTAATGTAAATCAACATCAGACCCCAAAAAAGACCACATGAGAGATGCAAAAAGGGAAAAACGCAAAAAGACCATGGAGATGCAAAAAGACCACAGAAAGGTACACAAAGAACACAGAAAGAGACGCAAAAAAAAAGATCACAGAGACGCAGAAAGACCACAGAAAGGTGCACAAAAAACACAGAAAGATGCAAAAAAATCAGAGACGCAGAAACGCAAAAAGACCACAGAAAGGTGCACAGAGAACAAAGAAAGAGATGCAAAAAGACCACAGAGAGACGAGACGCTCTCGTCCACGATGTCCATTCATGCTTATTGTTTGTCGGCAGAGTTTAATTTCCTAACAGCATAGCTCATGAATATGTAATCATTCACTATTGCACTGCAGTGGCATGTATCTGTATTGTCTGAGTGATGACTGAAATACTTTCATAACGCTCCCTTCAAACAGCATGCGTCTTTTTGTTTTTATCTATTTCCTGCCAACACAGAACTGTACAATACACGAGAAAAATGAGAAACCATGGATTTGATGAGGTCTGTGATAATGTAAAACTTTATTATGCAACAGTAGCCACGAACAAAAAAGGTCTGTTTTAAAGAGAGTTGATTCCGTCTACCTGCTCGCATAATTAAAATATCTCAAATGCATGATTGAAATCAAAGTTCCAAGCACTAATTTTCCATATAAACAAAATGGACAACACAGAAAACAAATAATTAAATGAGCCTTAAAGTTAATATTTTTTACACAACAAAAGAAAATAGTTCTGTTCTGACATTTTCACAAAGTGAGTGTACAACAGCAGACATAATCTCACACCTCCAAAATGACACTGTCAGGAAACGCTGCTGAGATAACCACCAGTGATGGTGTGCATCATTACAGAAGTGTTGCAAACCATATGTTGTAATTTTTTTTTTTACATAATCCATGTTGCAGACTGCAACATCTGCAATTTAGGATTCTGACATTCAAACCCAAAGCAGACAGAATATTAGGCAGGTTAAAATAATAGTACAACTATTACCCGTATCTGTGCTATTGTAATACATACAGTATTGTATCATTATATGCATTTCTTGTTTTTTTTTATTTGTTTGTTTAAAGCTGCTTTGAAGAAATAGGCGGGATTAGGAAAGAACAAGTCAGAATTTGAAAGAGTAAAACCACAACAACTCCAGTCTTCCTCTCTGACTCATAAAACTTTTAACCCTTAAAGGCTCGCATGCAAAACGCTGGCTTAAATCAAGAGCTGCACGTCATAGTCATCACAACGTTCAGTTTAATGAAATCACAATGAAAAGGGAATCTAGAGTTGATTTTACTGCAGAGACTGAGCAACTTTTGTGTCACTTTTAAGCACTTCTAGACATTAACAGGTTATACACTAATGTTGCATGAGAGTTAGTTCCCTTTTGATTGTGCCATTTTCAATTATTGTCTTCCTTTTTTTGTCTTCCCCCTTTGATGGTCAGCAAAAGGAGGAATAGGAAGTTTGTGTGGTGAGATCCACCGTGACGACTCGAGGTAAAATAAGTTGTTTACCTCGATGATGTGTTGGAGATGTGTTGGTTTTTGTACCGTTCCTACAATATTTCAAACAAATGGCACCAAACATGCCCCTCTTGTGTTGTTGTGTAGACCTGCATGGGGGGATAATATCGTATCACGATCAGATATTATATTGATTCTTTGGAAAATTATACAATATTTGCTGATATCACAAAGTCTGCCACAATATGATTTCAATTTGATTTATTTCAGGGGCCTGCGATCGTTATGAGATGAAATCATTACCATTTAACACAATCGGTTACATTTATATCAACTCACAAAAAGCAATTAAAATATGATTTGACCATTTTATTACTGAGCTCTTCCAGACATTTAAATGAAAAACAAACTATTGTTTTTAATTTTAAAAAAAAGAATAAATATAAGTGCTATGTATCGATATTTTGACTTTGCATCGATGGTATTGGATCATTGATCCTCGAATCGATTTATCGATCCAAATCGATGTATCGTTACACCCCTAGTGCCCCCATGTTTGAAAAAAAAAAAACATACTGCAGCAAAAGTGACCTCTTGGATGCCTCTATGGTAGATAAAACATAATAAAGTAGAGGAATTGAGATGCAGTGCACTAATGGGTGCTCTTAAAATTGAGAAAACTGCATCTTGTGTCATACAGGCTGCCCGACATGCCAGAAAACTTTCTGCACGCTGGTGCCCTTTTTTTGGCCCCTGCCCCTCAGACAGCCTGAGTTCGCCACTTGTTCACAGTGAAATATCTCAACAACTATTAGATTGTCAAGAAATTTACTGCAGATATTCAAGGTCCCCAGAGGATACATTCTAATGACTTTTGTGATCCTTTGTCTTTTCCTCCCGTGCCACCAGCAGGTCAATTTTTTTCATTTATCCTGCCACATATTTCAACATCTACTTAATGGATTGGCACAAAATTTGGCACAGATAACAATGTATTCTGACTTTGGCGATCGTCTGACTTTTTCTCTAGCATAGCATGCAGTTTACTTTTTTAGTTCTTTTATTGCAGTATCTCAAGTACTGGATGGATTGCTGTGCATTCATAGTCCCCAGATGTAAATAGACAGATTATCTGTATAGAAACATTTAGAATGCATGTGCAATAGAACCCACCCGCTCCTAAAACACACCGGAAAAGAAGAAAACTAGCAAGAAATACTATTTTACATGGGACGATTACATTGTTTTATTATTAACAGATTATTATTAACAGACTCTTCCTTTGATAAAAAAGTTTTCTTGAGCTGATGACTTCCTGATTTCTTTCAAGGAGGGTAAAACAAAGGAGAAGTCACCGCGTCAAATCACGTCATATCATTGGGATAAAACACATGCAGCTCCAGTTAGAATTGCACACGTGTCAGAGACATGCTTTTTTTCTGTAACCAGTGTGCGCACACGCATGTGTGACATTGTCTGATCAGGCGTCTATTGGAACAACTTTGATCTCCTGACTCATCTAGTGGCATCAAATGGGACATACTACTTCATCATACTACACTGAACTTTGACCCTCTCGCTCATATCTGCTGTGCAAAGGATTGTGGGACAGAATAGCCAGAAAAGCATGCTGGCTTGTACACTGCAAAATGTGACCGGATGCAGGAGGGCATCCTGGTATTTTTGGCATACTGCATTTGACAACCTATATATTGAGGCATACTAAATATATTTCTGGTATACTAAATAACTGGAACGCACCCTTTAGTCTTGTTATTTAAGAATAACACTGCTAATGAAACGCTGCTGACTCCTTTTTACTGTTTCACCTGCTGTGAGGCTGTAGTAGAAACACAGGCCCAGGAAAAACCCTTTTATAAGACCATGAATAACAGGCCTGGAGGAGCCACAACGTTTAGGTTTTATTTTAGAAGCAGTTGATGCTTATTTTCACTAAATGATACCAACATTATGGTAAAAACAACTTGCATACGGCAGCTTTAAGAGTGTTTTTTTTTTGCTCAGCAAGTATGAAGAATCTCATCTGGGATGCTTACGTGAAACTAGGACCTCGGAGTACGTGACATCATCCGCTGTGTATTTGTCATTGGAGGGAGGCGTAGCTTCTCTGGATGGTTTGAGCTTGACGTCAGAGTAGACCACATCCTGTGAAGAAGTGTGAGAGAGTGTTGCTCGATTGTGTTGCTTTGGTGAAACAACTCTCATGTTCTTATCGCAACAGCATAATTAATTTTAATCTGACTGAAAGTTATTCATCCTAAAGTTCAGAGATTCAAAGCAGCTCACCTCGTCTCTTACAATAACAGATGGCCTGGCCACATCCATCACTGGACCACCTGTGTCTGAAAGACAGAGACACTCAGGGAACTGAAAATTAACAAATCCGTTTTTTATCTGTGTAGAAATAGAGTGAAGAGTGCTGCTGTTCTCACCAATGTAGACACGGTGCCTGACTGTCGGATCACCTCTGAGTAAAGGAAGCAAATATGCTGATTAGTTTTTCTGCATGTGATTGAGCTGATTTGACTTTTGATCTGAAGTGACTTTTCTTTCTAGTCCGAGAAACCTTTTTAGATACATTTACATATCACGTCTTTAAAAAACAAACAAAAAAAAAAGCAATGCTGCTAATGCAAACCAACAAAAGGCAAGTTTTGAATTAACTGAATTTAAAATGAACGTAATCTTAATTTAAATTTAATTTATTACCAATAAATATTCAAAACATGAGAGGAAAGCTATCTTGAAGATATGTTTAGAAATGAAGGGTTAGGACAAATTAAAATGCATCTCATTAAAGGGAGTAAATCTATGGACGAATCTTGAGAGTGACTGACTAGAAAGTGTGTAATACAACCCAGGAATTAATTAGGAATATTACAAAAATAATCATACAAATAGAAATTTGTCTTCCAAGAAATACAAAAATACACAGATGATGCATAGTTACGCATATGCATGCAGGACTCATGGTGGCCGTGCATGCATAACTTGCATCGTGGAGTTTGTTGGTTTTTCATGTAATTTACCACCCATCAGTAGTGTGTGTGTGTGTGTATGTGTGTGTGTGTGTGCAATCTCATAAACCGTTGGTATCATACATAAAGTCTTGCACAGCAGTTTACACGAACATGTCTTCTGGTTTAAATACATGGCCCGGTCGTGTGATACACGTCAGTAACTTTGCGATTAATGTTAATGTGAAATGGGAATCATTCGGTAGGTTTAGACAACAACAACACTTTATTAGGTTTCGGCAACAAAACGAGTTGATATGGTTAGTAAAAAAAAAAAAAACACTGGGATTGCAATACTCCCTGGTGTCCTGCTCACGTGATTATAACGTTGTTAACGTTGCGATTAATGTTGTGAACTGGGATTAATTTGGTAGGTTTAGGCAACAAAACGACTTGTTATGGTTAGTAAAAAAAAAACATGGGGATTGGGTTAGATAAGGGTTAGGTTTGGGTTACTAATAAATAGAACCACATACAACTTCTGTAATACACAAAATGCAAAATGCACACAGGCGCACACACACACACACACACACACACACACACCTTCTGATGAAGATGAGGTAAACTATGGCTGCCGTGATCCCTAACAGCAACATGACAGCGATCACTATAGCAGACACCGCCCCTGGTGATAACGGCATCTGTTCTGGGAGAAGAAACATGACTGTCATTAACCCCGCGTGTTGCATTAATGGTGTCTATATAATCACAATTAATTTGCTGTATAATTGGTGCAGTTGACAGACAAACAAGGCAGTTGCATCAAATGATCCCACTTTGCTTGGGATCATGCTGATTTTGAAGACTGTCGATACTTCATGTTAATGCGGTCACTTTTGTGTGAGGATGCTTTTCGTACTCACCTTGAACAACGAGGTTGGTGGTTTCTTTAATTGAACCGCTGGGAAAGCTTATAATGTTGCAGGTGTACGACCCTGCGTCTTTCATTTTCACATCTCGAATGATCAAAGATTGTTCAGCAAGCTCCACTCTCTCCTTCAGAAAGGATTCACTAACATTAACTCCATATTCAACATTAGAAACAATAATCATGATTCCCTCTCCTTCTGGTGGCTCGAGATTCCACTGAACCTGAACAATTTGATCGTTTTGTGGTCCTGGGATCAACTGGCATGGCAGGGTGACATCATGCCCGAGGTATCCCCTCACTTCAGGCAGGACTTTGACTTCTTGAGCCTCAAGAACTGCCAAAAAAAATAAGGTCATGTGGTGAAACCTCTGGTTTCTTTGTTCCACAATTACTCAATTTTTCACACATGCAGTCGCTTTAAAACTTATCTTTTCACATCACTGAGTATTTAGAGAATCTGTGTGCAGTTCATAAAACTAAAACACGTTAAACTGTGTTAAAGGGGAAGTTTAACAAATGAGTCTTTAAAACTGTCATTGTAAATGATTTAAAGGGATAGTTCTGATTGTTTCAAGTAAGGTTGTACTTAAAGTAGCAGAACACGTAAGTTGCTGGTCTATGGCTGCCTCGATCTGTTAGTTTGTTTATGTTATTGTGGTGTTTTAAAATGGTTAGAAACTAACTAACTAACTAACTATCCGATCGAGGCAGCGTTAGACCAGCAACTCCTGTGTTCTGCGAGGTAAAATTACTTTTTTTGTCAAAGGAGTCCGGTGGCTTTGACGAGTGCATAGAGTGGATAGTTGTAAAGGGCTGTTTTGGACAGCAAGGTAAAGGTCTGAAAAAATTATAAATAGACTGTACACTTAAACTGATATTGATTTGTTTTGTTTAGGTGGCTGAAATATGTTTTGCTATGCGGCCCTGTCTACGGCAGCACATAGCTTCTGTGCCTGTCCTCCTGTCTGCTTCTCCAAACTCTGGCCGTGCCGACCGCCATCTACTGCAGGTAATACACTGACTGTAGTAACTCATACGACCCCACTTTAAAAAAAAAAAAATCTGAACTATCCCTTTAAAATCAATTTTAAAGCCAACTACCACATATGTTCAACACACAGGAGGCTACATAAATCTGCATTGTAATCAGCTTTTCAAAACAAATTGCCAAAGTTTAAAACATTTTGTCTTACCTGGGAGTAATGTGATGTAAATCAATTTCAGAAGTATGACAGCTGATTTTCTGTAAGTTTTCATCGTTCATAACTATACAGCCGGTGGATAAAAATAACAGAAACAAAAATTAGAATACAATACAATCGTGCAGACAGCCTATAATTAATGCAGCCAGTATTATTTAGGATTTTACGGTCCATTGTTACAAAGTGAGCCACATTAAGTGAAACTAGCACATCACGTGTCAGCTTTTTCTTTTTCTTTTTCTTTTTTTCAAACCCGCTTTTAAGTTAAAGAAACTTACAGAGTTGCAAAGAGGCAGATATCCAGTTGGTGTTTTAGTCGAAAACACTGCGAAAACGAAGTGTGTCAACATGAGGAAAATCTCAAAAATGATGACGACATGTGGCAAACACAGAAAAATTAGCGTTTGCAAAAGAGGAACATGGTCTGAACTGCTGACCACCAACGCTTTCCCATAAGAGACTGATTATAGAATCTGTCGCAACACAAATGACTTGACTCGGCTACTATAAATTAAAAAAGTAGCCTACTGTAAGGTGTACACAGTATTTAGTCCACTCCCTGTATGCGAGATTCCTCAAGCTTCTAGTGAGATAACATCCAGTTATAAACATGACAACATCTTATTATTAGAATATAACATATTATTATTAAAATAACTTACCCAAGAGAGAGGAGAGGATATGGGCATGACTGCTGTAGAAAGTATTTTCCCATCTCTCAGCACTTTTACCAGGAATAAAAACTCTTATAGGAGGATCGTTTCTCTTATGAGTGTTCAAGTCTGTCATTTCCAAATCAGCAGTTTATTCAGCTGTTGGTTTATTCCTCTGAAGTATCCGCCTGTAGAACAGCGACCTCGTGTGGTCACGTGATGATAATGACATCTGGAGATGCACTGAAATGGTGTAGAAACATCTTTTTTATTTTGGAAACTAGCAGTGGTGGAATGTAACATTTAACACAAGTACATTTACTGAAGTACTGTAGGCCTACTTTTATTTTATTTGAGTATTTCCCTTTTATGCAACTCACTCGAATATATTCAGTTTAATATGATACAAAACATTAAAAAAGCAGGAAATCTCCATATTTGAGAGGCTGAAAACAACATTTTACTTTAACGATGAATCTTTAACTGGTGAATACCTCCTATTTTATTCTTTAATAATTTAGTATTTTAAGCTGTTATGAAATAAAACTCACCACTGGCTAATTGTGATAAAATAGAGACATAAAACACCACAACTAAAGTAACAGCAACAACTGCACACACACGCACACGCACACACATAGAGGACATTTTTATTTGTACATCAAATATTCCTCACTTGTATAATCAGTTATGACAGGGGTTCCCAAACGTTTTCAGCTCGAGACCCAGAAGATAAATTTGGTGTCTCCCTGGGACCCGAACGTAACTAGAAATACATAATGAATTGCCATAGCATCTACATGTATAAACTACTGATAACGAACACAACAAACCATGCATTGGAAATGTAAATTAAATGTATTTATGTCATTGTGAAAGTACATCACACCGCACACAGCATCTGAGCTGAACAACAATGCAACAAATGATTATCAGGTCCCACCATCTTCTTTCATCCTGTTTGAGAACATGTTGTTTGATCATGCACTCACATAATCCACCGCCATATATTTATTACAGACACTGATAATAATGTCTTGTGTAATATCAATGTCCTCTTTAATTCGGTGTACTTTGTGCAGTTTTTACCACCGCATGCTCTCCGTGTGTGAGTCAAAGGTACACAGCGAGTCCTCAGTGAGCATTCAGCAGTTAAGACAAAAAACGCGTGAGGAAACAAACGAGCACAAAGCAGAACAACACTGCATTAATTTTATAGCCTCTCACCACCAAGTGCCCTCGTGTCAAGCCTCCTGATAGAAGCTGTGTCTCAGGAAAGTGATGTATAATTATCTCCACCAATCAGAGTCCCTGGTTAAATTAGCCCCAAGTGTTCAACAGGGCAATCCGGTCAGGGATGCAAAGCTTTGCCTGTTTCAGTTGGTCGAACTCAGCTTGTTGCCTGCATGTAAATTACTGGTCTTACGGGGAAAGACAGGAATAACAACTGCAACCAGCTCTGCATCCTCAGTTACACTCCTCAAAGTCACACTAATGTTTCCATATCAGAGAGAGTGGTGCATTGAACATTGTCAATGTTTGTAGTTCTAAATCCCTGAAATGAGTTAGCGTTTTAGCACTTCAGTGGGTTTTTAAAAAAAAAGTGTTTTTGTTTAGATGTCTGAAATAAGGTCTGTGGTTAACACAAGCTTCAGAGATTTTATTGTTTTGTTCTGTACGACATAAAATACGTCGGTAAATACCCCGCTGGTGAATTTCGAAGCTTTTATGTGTCCTTAAAAAGGGAGGCTGGTCTCATTCCAGGTAGGAGGATTTTTAATGTGATTTTATTGCAATCCCAGTGTTTCTTTACTAACCATACCAACTAATTTTGTTGTCTCAACCTACAAAATTATTCCTGTTTCACAACGTTAATTGCAGTGTTAATAGGGAGCCAAAGGGATTTTTGCAAAAACGTGGATTCATCGTACAGCGGCACAAATAAAGAGCAAATTCCACAAAGGGTCCAAAGTTGAAAGCATAATTTCAATGCAGTCGCTCATACAAGGTGTTGACATTCTGCTTCACAATGGTGAAAAGGAATTTTGTGTGCCCCGGAGATTGAACAGGATTACCAGTGATCAATCCATTAAATTCACACAGGAATTCAGTGATCTTCTCTACAGACACGTCGCACCAGGGATCGAGCCCAAGGATATCCCAGATCCAATGACAATGGGGACAGTGACAGTTCCTCTGGCACATGCTGAAATGTATACAGACATACAGGACAGAGTGTGGACTTTCCTGAGGCTGATGTGCTGGTGGCTTGACACTCAGGTCAGCAACTTTGAAAGAATGACATACACTATAATGGACACCAAGCCACTGGTATCAACAGACTTACCAGAAATCACTAAGGCCATCGAGGACAGTGTACCTGCAGTGCATGGCTCCGTACACAAGGAGCCACATGTCGAACCTGCGCAGGATGCAGAAGCACAGAAAGAAAGACAACAGTTTGTCAACATAATCCTGACAAAGGTATTTATCCAGCTAGTCGATAAAGCAAAACTGAAGATCCTGAAAAACTCAAAGGCCATTCTGAAGGATCTCTTGGACAGCATATGGGCCAAAGTCAAGGATTTCAACTTCATTATCAACAAGAAAGCTTTAAGTAAACTTGACAAGGCCATTTTCCAGTTCCTGCTCAGGGAGTGGGGCAGTGCAGATAGGGTGCTGTACTTCATAATGTGGAAGGAAGAAACGCTACTAAAATGTATTGCCTCCATTTTTAAAAAATACCTGATCAAACCACCAAGAAATATAGTTTGCAGGTTCCTCTGCGCTGCAGGCAGAGCCATAGCCAAGATTTTTTGTGTATCGTATGATAAATATGTAAAGTAAGGATGCTTCGTGTATAACTTAGACTATCAAGGTTTTCTCTGGGTGCTCCGTTGTTTCTGCTGTATTCAGTGAGTCTTAAGATAGATTCACCAACAAAAAAAAAACCCCCATTGAAGTATGACTTCACAGCTAGAACGCGAGGGTTCGATTCCTGGGTCTGAGCCTTTCTGAGTTTGTGTGTCATCCACCTCCTCCCCTTCACTGCTAGTCTTTGCAGATTCATTGGCCTCATCATGGCCTTTAAAGTACCTTTAAAGTAACAATAAAATGAAATAAATACATTCCAATAAAGATAAATGTCTCACAAACAAATGAATGGAAATTAGGATGTATTGTAGAAATGTTCTTGTACTAAAAAGTTGAGGAAGAATATGTCACTAATTGAATTAAATGATTAATCTGTTACTGATGCTTCCTGCCTCATAATCAGATTGAAAATATGAAACATTTACAGTATGAACTGTGATAACTGGTTGCTGGAATAAACACATTTAAAAGTATAACAATTGATTAGAAAAACCCATTTTGAGTTAAAGTATAGTTAGATTTTCTGCTGACTATCTTTGGGTTTTGCACAAAACAAGACATTTAAAAACATCACCTTGGACTTTGGGAAACTGGGATGGACATTTTTCACAATTTTCTGACATTTTATAATTATTTTCATGCTGTAAACAGGAATGATATTTTGGCACAAACTAGACTTAAGATTTGTTGCATCTTGTAAATGCAGTCATTTCTTTAGCAACATTATCATGCATTACTTGGCAAATTATGTATAGATCATTTTGATTACTCCAAGACGCACTTCAAACAGAACAAAATTTAAATATGGAACAATCATGCCTGCATGTTATCACCCACACAATTTTAAATACACAAAATCTGATGCACTAATATCACACTACTTGAAGAACTTTGGTTTAAACTCCAAATATATTTCACTGCCTGTTCTGGTTAAACTGTGAGCAGAGATAGAAAAACATAAATGCAAGTGTTCCTCATAATTTTTTTTTAAGTGCTCAGCTTCTCCCAAAATAATCACATCTGTGAAAGAACAAGTTTCCTTTTTTATTTTTTTATTTACCATAAACCTCCATGTGTTTTTGCTTAAATTTGGCGATTACTTCTGCAGTATAACTATGGAAAAGGCATTTGCAGTATGGTGCTATAATTTGTGAAACCAAATATCGACACACATGTTTATTTTCACTCTTGCATCTCCAAAAGTCTATTTAATTGACAAGAAAGATAATTGTTTTTCCAATGTGACAGTTTCCAATTTGTTTGAGTTGTATCATCAAAGTCTCTCTAGTCAAAATATCATTTTATGTACAGCACATTGTGGTTGATTTATTTTAATCAGGATCCTCGGTCATGAGCAAAATGCATCAGGGAAGGTAGAATCTGAGAAAAAAAGAATAAAGCAATGTACATTAACATGAAAGTAGGAACAAATAGATAAATGGAAGTTTAATATGAACAATAAGGCAGATCATAAATATGAATCTCACCTGCCACTTCCTCTTACAGTAAGCCTCTCAGAGTCAGCACACTGATCAGCAGCAGTAAAAACGACCAGCAGGGAGCAGTGCACGATGCTTTATGAAGTTTAGAAGAAGAAGAAAAAAAAAAGATTATCACTTTGAAATGGCTACCTGGCTTTAAAATGTACCCAACACTGACAAAAAGTGCAATCTCACCTCTCAGATTCAGAACTGTGGAGTTTTCCAGCATGGTCACCATATTTCTGGCAGTGCAGGTGTAATTCCCGATGTTTTCTGCCTCCAGCCTCTCTATGATGTACATGGAGTTATTAACGTGCGTCTCGTTGCCGTTGAACATCCAGCTGAAGTTTGCTGGAGGGACGGAGTCTGCTGTGCACTCTAGAGTCACTCTCCGGCCGGGCGCTGCTGCTGGCGGTCCAGTGATGGAGATGTTGTGTGGTCCAACTGCACAGAGAAAAGCAAGAATTCAGATCCTTTAGTTAAAGAGCCACTCCCGTAAAAAAAATCAAGTTTTTAATCATGTCTATGTGGTGGTTTTTAGTTGCTACGAGACATATAATAAGTGAAATGAGCAGTCAACACCATGGTGGAGGATTTCTGCCTTGAAACTGCAGCGTGCCAATAACGGTCTCAAACATTTGGATTCAGACAGCCAGGTTTTATGACATCATATGTCTAAGGAACATATTGTGGATGGGACATTCTGTGGAATAAAGTAAAGTACAAATACCTCAAATGTGTACTTAAGTACAGTACTTGGTACTTGTCTGTAAATCAGATAATCATGGCAAAGAATTAAGAGTTCATTTCTAAAGATTTCAACAAATAGCTACATACAATTGTCATTTTGAAACGAGTCTCCGCACTGTCAGCGGTGGAAGACAAATTTAGATATTTTACTCAAGTAAAAGTAATACAACAATACTTCATTACAAGTTAAAGTGCATTTAAAATCTTACTTAAGTAAAAGTAAAGTATTAGGTTCAAAATGCACTTAAAGTATCAAAAGTAAAAGTACTCTTTCTTTTTTTTTTGGTTTTATTTCATGTATTTAGTTTAATTCATGAGAATACATAAAAGACATTTTTTTAAACCGATCATATATGTTTTACATGTTAAATCTTAAAGTAACTTATGTAACTTGGTTACATTCCACTAAATATATGTTATGGGGCTATAAAGTTCAAGACATGGAGCCAGGGCCGGCCCTGTCATTTTTGAAGCCCTAGGCGAAATCTGTTCAGCCCCCCCCCCCCCCCCCCC
>JAOVVB010015279.1:0-16475 GCA_028570985.1 Heterobranchus longifilis | reverse complement strand
CAGTAGACCAGCAACTCCTGTGTCCTGCGAGGTAAAAATACTGGTTTTGTCAAAGGAGTCTGGTGGGTTTAACGCTATAACGGCTTCAGTTCCCCGTCATAAAGAGCTGTCTGACGGCAAGGTAAAGTGGTGAAAATATTTTAAATATAGTGTACACTTTTTTTTCCGTGGTCCGTTTTTTAGGTGGCTATATATTTTGCTGTGTGGCCCCATTCACAGCAGTACATTGCTTCCGTGTCGGGACTCCTGTCTCCTCCAAACTGGGAGGTGTGCCGACCGCCATGTACTGTAGGTAATACACTGACTACGGATGGAAGTACGTCATACAACCCCACTTCAAAACATCCAAACTATCCCTTTAACGTGAACATTTTTGGTTGAATGATCATTTCCAGCATTATGTTTCATCTTCTTGTTTCAACAGCAAATCTATGAAATGGACTAAAATACAATTTCATTGTGACTTTTAACAGATGAGATGTTGTTGGTAATATTAACAGATTTTCTCCTCGTGAAATTCCTCCGGTCTGAAGAGGCGTTCGGCCTCAGCAGCTGCTGTATCTCCTCTTCTCACCCGAGTTTGAAGCACTTTCTTCTTCTAGCCTTCACAAAAAGGGATGCAAACTGACATTATTTTAGTTTGTATGAATGTTTTTGCTTTATTTTTGTTTTAAGCCACTAGACTGTAGCTCTGACCTGCACCAGGCTTCATCTGAAGAACATGTGTTTTTTTGTTTTGTTTTACTTGAATAATAGACATTTCTGAGTTTAAAAACGAATTTACAGTTTGCTTGGTTTGCTCCTCTACTTACATTTTTATTAGGATCATTTTATTTTATTTGACCCTTACTGATGGTAGTGTATTGTGTGTTCAGAGAGCTTCAGCTTCTCCTGAATATTTTCTCCACAGACATAGAGCAGGTTAAAGGATCACACAGCTGGTTTCTAATGTTTTTAGCCCCACACAGATAATTAGTCAGCAGTGATGTAAAACATAGAGTAGTTAAAGAGCGAAATAAAACATGTAGAACCACCAGTTTGGTCCTTTAACATTAGAAGATATTTAATTGTATTTGATATAGATACGTTACAACATAATGAAACAGCTGCAGTTTTGTCAAAATGTCGCCATCACCTAATGTCCACGTATGTTACTGTGTGTGTGTTTGATTGCAGACAGTTTCAGTGAGGATGAAGCTTCAGTTTAAACGGACCTCTTTGATTAGTCTGTTCTTTGTCTTTCTGTCAGTTTTTTCACCGTCAACCGTCCGTTTTGTTTCAACCCTCCTTCGATGTGTGTACTGTTTTTGGCCATCACACACACATGCGCACACACACACACACACACACACACACACACATTCACTGAGTCTTCAGCAAAGCAGCATCTTTGTGTTTCAGTGTCTAATTTAAGACGAAAGGATGTCAAAACCCAAATAGAAGTCAAGTCTTAATTATTTTTGTACCACTGTTTTTATTTTCAGGTTTGTATGTTTAAAAATGATGTGAATGTGCCTTATTTAATTCACACCCAAATAACCAATAATAAACCTATCATTTAGAATAATTCTATTTTTATCAGTGGTGTTTGTTTTTTCACTGTAGAAGCTTCAATAACATTTTAACATAAAAAGTTTGGACGTGTTGATAAGATAAGACTTTATTGATCCCCAATGGAGAAATTCAGGTGTTGCAGCAGCAGCACAAAGAAATATGTGCAGATAAATAGAGAAAGGTAAATAAATGAATAAAAGAAGTATATAAAATAAAAAATACAAAAAAGAAACCATAAAAGTGCAATAAAAGCCGTACAAACAGTACCCATGACCACAGTACTACTACTACTTGAACTATTAGTGCAATATCGTCTCAAACAAAGGGACACAGTGGTGTGATTAGTAGCAGCAAAATATAGTATATGTAAAGTAATATGATTCCACAAATTATAACTGTACACAAGAATTGTACCTAATATAATATGTGGAATATAAAGTAAAATACATAAGGTGAACTGTAATTTTATATAGTATGTACAGTACAGCAATATAGGACAGAATATACAGTATAATAAAGAATAGTATGAGCACAGTATAATATATAATTAATAATAAAACTGCTACTACTAATAATAATATATTAATATTAAAAGTAATTGGTAGATTGTTGGTGTAATCAGACCACATTTCTGTGATAACGAGTAACTAAAGTCATTGTTTTTTTTCTTGTAATCTGTTATTAATCAGGGTTAATAGAATATTTATGTAATGTTTCTTTGTGTATTTGAATCCAAAAAGTAAAAAGTCTACAATAATGGGACATTTTAATATATCTATCTTCAAAAGACTGTCCAACCAGCTGTAACAGTGGCAGCCATTATTGGGTTACAGTGGGTTAAAGAGATCTGATAGGGTGGTGGGGCATTGCACAAGGAAATAGCCAGTTCCACTTGGAAAAGGAGAAGGGAAAGCAGTGACTAACAAGAAAGGAATGGGGTTGTGGGAGGAGAAAGGAAGGGCGTATCATAAAATACAATAATGGTCCATAACAAAGAATTATAAAGAAAGGAATAGAAGGGAGGAAATCATAATAACAAGACTCAGATTGGATAGGATTAAATGGCACTGTGTTTGTACAGGGGGGGAAACAGTGACAAGTGTGGGATCTGTGTAGAAAATGTGTAGAACATGTCATATTGCATTGCAACATGTATGAAGCAGAAATGGGGATACTACTGGGAACAGAAGGAGAGAGAGAGGGGGTACCAGGGCAGGAAGGTACTCTGCTTTTTTAAGTGACACAAGGTTGGTGGGAAGAATTAAAGGAAATAGCTTAAAATGGCATAATGTTACAGAATATTGTTGTACAGTAGGGGGCGGTCTGTACCTAAAAGTTGTTTGCGATCCGCCAGTAAACCGAGAAGAAGAAGGTTTTTTGTTTTGTTTTTTTCCTCCAACGGCCACAAGGGGCAACAATGAGCCCATCCCACACCTGAAAACAAACTTCGACACGCGACACAAAGGTGAGATTTATGATTTAGCTAGTAGGCTCGGCTATCTGAAGCGTTTTCAAACAATATTTATTATACTTTATGGGTGAAGACGAACGTTAACTGGCTTGTTTGTTTAATGTCAGTCCGCCACACCTCCGTTAAAGAGTTGCTACTTCCTTGTGCTAGTCCCGAGCAGGGGCCAACCAACATATCAGATACATGTATAAGATACAAATATGACAAACTTATCTATGGTTATTTTTCAGAAGGGGAGTTATCTGATTTAATGTAATGCAGGTTATAATAAAGCACAACGCCCACAGCTGAAAAGCAATATTTTATTTAGAAAATGCAAAACCTCTGTTCCTTCCTGTCTCAGGAAGATGATGCTGTTTCATCCATTTAATGTTTAGCATAGCTAGCTATAATATAATTCCGGTGGGATTAATCATTTCGCACAAAACGAACCGTCTCGTAGCATTAACTATGGGTCTTGTGTGGGTTTACCTGCCAGATGCTGAATATCTAAAATAAGTATTTGTAGGTAAACATATGACAGCTGGATAAGCTAGATGTTAGCTAGCTTAGGTTAGCTGTGCTCATGTAGCTAGTATAGCTACTCAGTCATGCTACTATACATTAATTTGGTTATAACGTCCCTGTTTATAACCAGACCTACTTTATTCTAGGCAGACTATTTACCTAAACAGTAGCTAAATGTGACTAACATACACAGCTAAAGCTAGAAGGAGTGGCTGCTAGCTGTGTTATGCTAACGTATAATGCTAGGTTAGCTAAATATTGTTTTGGTATGATGTGTTTTGACACTGGTTGAATAAGTAAGTTGCATTTACTTTAGTAAGTTAGCCTACTTAAGTACAAATTCAAGGTACTTGTACTTGTGTATTTTCATTTTAAGCAGCTTTATACTTCACTACATCTCAGGGGTAAATATAGTAATTTTTACATTTGTCTGACAGCTTTAATTACTTTTCAGATTTACAGTTTTTGTATCCCCTTCTCCTACTTCTTAAGCTAAATATAATATTCATAAAGCCTCTGGGATCAGCTGGAAAATGCATCGTCACAAAGCTGAAAACAAAGCTGTTCTTCTGACACCATGAAAAGTTGATTTTTTTTAGAGATACGTGGTTCTCACAGGACAGCGATGCTACAAACATGATGATCTTGTAGAATACGATGCATTGCTGTAGATTAAACTGCCCAACAGTATATAAAGGAGTTAAAAGTAACACAACCTTAAACATCTACAGCAATAAAATGCAACATGGACATTAATGCAGCAGTAATCTTAATCCCAAAACAGCATAATAATAGTACAACACTGACAGGGAACATTTTACTGCACAATGAATAAGCACATACAAGTAAAAATTGCTGCTAATTCTTACAGACGTATGAAGTTTTTGAATGCAGTACTTTTACTTGTAGTGGAGTATTTTCACAGTGTGTGGTATTAGTACTTTTACTGAAAGATCTGAAACTTTTATCTCCACGTCTACAGCAATGTGACTCATAGGCAACACAGCTTGTGACTCCATGGAGCAGCTGGAGGAGAGGATGCTATAAAGTAGAGAGGCACTTTCAAGTAAGTATACATCATTCTGACTAACTTCATCTTCACAGCTGGACTTCTCTATACAGATATATCTTCACTGGGAAGTCACGATACAATGCTTTATTTTCCTCTGATACTTAATATTTTTTAAAATCAGGTTTCATATTCTTTGAGAATATATGAAGTAAGATAGGATGAGCCTTTATTGATCCCTAGAGAGGAAATCCAGGTGTTGCAGCAGCACAAAGACAGAAATAAGTACAGAAAAATAGGGAAGTAGTAACCTGCTTTTCCTCCTCGGTTCACTCCATCAGGGCAGAATGTCCTCAGGCCACAGACTGAGGGACGTGGAGCAGCAGCGCCCCCTGCTGGACGGGGAGGAGGTGGTGGAGAGGAGTACCCGCAGCGAGGCAAAGCAACTCTGGTTCATCCAGGACTGCTGCGGTATGGTGTGTGCCTTCATCACCTGGTTCCTGGTCTTCTTCGCTGACTTTGTGGTCACCTTCGTCATGCTGCTTCCCTCCAGGAGCTTCTGGTACGCCGTGGTCAACGGGGTGGTCTTCAACAGCCTGGCTGTGCTGGCGCTGGCCTCCCACCTCCGCACCATGCTGACAGACCCGGTGAGGACGCTGAGGGGACACCAGCTGGCTGATTTTGGTTTCATGGCTAAAAAAATAGAAGCTCCAAGTTGTAACTAAGCCTGAAAGATGTTTCCCATTCTCTCTTTTCATCGCCCATGTTTCCTCCCTCCTCTCCTCAGGGAGCCGTTCCTAAAGGAAACGCCACTAAAAAGTACATGGAGAGTCTGCAGCTGAAGCCGGGCGAGGTCATCTACAAATGTCCAAAATGCTGCAGCATCAAACCTGAGAGGGCTCATCACTGCAGGTCAGAAGGGTTCATACTAGGGCTGCACAATATATTGTTGTTGTATCGCCATTGCAATATACATTTTTGCAATAAACACATCGCGAAAGACTGAGACATATCGCGAAAGACACTCAGGGATTCTTTGAGTTAGTTGAAAGAGATTGGTAGAAAACGGCTCTTTTTTTAAAAGAAATTGTGCCTTTTGTGTTCAGTTCAATGTTAAATTTGTTCAATAAAATGTCAGAAATAACTTCCTTTCAATTTTTTTTAATTCAACAAGCTATTTGTTGTATTTTAGCAGAATACTGAAAGCAGCAGAAAGGCAGACCTGATGACTGTTTATTCGTTATCGCAATATTCAACAACGTTATCGCATATTGCATATTTTCCTCATATGGTGCAGCCCTAGTTCATACTGCCTGGAGGGAGTTTCAATGTTTACTCTGCTGTTCTAAAAGCTGCCTTGATTGATTGATTTGGGGGGCTTTCTGTCCACATGGGAGCAGAACAAAACCGGAAATGTGCCTGTTCAGACCAGGGGTCTCATTTATAAAACTGTGCATAGAATCCACACTCAGTGTTTGCGTACATACAAATGAGGTTATGTACGTACGCCAAAACATAATCTGATTTATAAAACCATGCAGACGCCTGCCAGCCAGTGCGCAATTTCCTTTTTATAGATCTCAAATCAACCTGGAAATGTTCACAGCTGGATCAGCATCCGATCCCACCCTCTACACGCCCACTTTCAACTAGAAATGGTCAATGCAAAGCACCTCCTGAATATTAATCCATAGAAAAGAGCCTGCTGATCAATGGTTATTTATTGGGAATCATGGCAACAACCAAGAGGAAGGCCAAGAAAAAGGTATGTATCTGAAATCGAGTTTGTGGGGAGGTTTGGTGGCCACAGCAGCAGACAACACGGCGAGTGGCAACATGTTGCTGCTGCGGTTAATGCAACACTTCAAACAGGACAGTACCTGAAATATTAAAAAAAAGTGATCAGATCTAAAGGTGGAAAAAATAATTACATCCCACCGTCTGAGCATGTCTGCTACGGGTGGAGATCCACACACACCTGAGGTCACACCGCTGGAAACGGGAATAGTGTGTGTGCCACACAAAAACTTTATAACAGCTTAAATCATACTTGGTGATATATGCATTAGAAGATATTATTAAAACTACTACTATTCATGTATTTAATCTCTACAATCAGGCTTTAATTCACCACCTCACCGTCTGCGTCACCAATTTCCCGTCTCCAAAATGTGCGTACGCATAGGTCAGAGTTTACCTACAGGTGCACACATTCTTCCGTCAAGTTTGTTTTTATAGATCACAACTTTGTGTGGGAAGTGGCGTACGCCTCTCTCAGGCTTCGTTTTGTGTGTACGCAATGGTTATAAATGAGACCCCTGGTATTAACATGCGTCCTGCGTGATCCGATCACAAGTGAGAGCTTTAAGTACAGGTGTGAAATCCTGGGTCATATTGAAGGACCGCCTACTCACCTGACGTCCTCTGCGCATGCGGAATTACGTACTCATTCGATGACTTTGTCCACGACGTCTGAGCTATGGTAGCTCTGTGTATTTTGTTTGTTGTTGTGTTTTTTTAAACACACACAATAGTGTAGTATTTGTCATGTCACCAAAAACACTGAGAGTCAAACAAGGTCAAGATTCAAAGGTCAATAATGAACATTGATGCTTTTCTGTGACATTTACATGAAAATGTTGTTTTGCTGTTTGAAAAATCAGTAAGAGAAGAACCACTCTTAAAATGTTCCTGAAACAGAGACGGAGATGCCAGCTTGTTTTTCTTAGTTGTCATCTTTAGCTGTTGTTTCATCATCTGTTAAAGACATCAACAAGGCAGCTGAGTGGATTGTTTTAAAACTGTCAATAAGTTAGTCTAGTCGGGAAGTAATGCTGCCATGTTTTTTTCTTCCTCTACAGTATCTGTAAGCGCTGCATCCGCAAGATGGACCACCACTGTCCCTGGGTCAACAACTGCGTAGGGGAGAAAAACCAGCGCTTCTTCGTCCTCTTCACTGTAAGTTAATTTACTGTCGTGTCCACTTACTGATCTGAAATACTGTATATTATAGGAAAATTATTATAGGAAAACTTTGTTTTTGTTGAGAAGTGAAAGGAAAGGAAGATAATTAGTGTAGGATGTAAACTGAGAGAGAAGAGGGTTTGTTAATAATGAAATGGTTATTTTGTTGCATGCTGAAATGACTCCTATATTTTTCTTTTTTTAATGTTCAATCCTGACTTTGGGAACCAGTCAGTCTTCATCTGCTGATTGAGGAAACAACAATGGTGATACATCTGTGTGAATAGATTAGACTGTGTTGCAGCTGTTGTAGCACTTTTATTAATAGTTAGAAAAGTGTTTAGAGCTTAGACGTCGCACCTGACGAAATAGAAATACAGAGAAAAGTAATGAAGATACAAAAAACATATTTTGCACAACAACATTTCTGACTTTTCTGCATTCAGACGGCTCCCCTCCTTTTTTTCTTTGCATCTAAACTTTCTGTCACTCACATTTGTCACCACAACAGGCTGAAACTGATGAGAAAAGAAGTGTTTTCAAATCCTGTTAGACCTCTCAGACTCTGAGGTGTTAAAAAGATGTTCTTCTTAACACTTTCTTCTGTCCACAGATGTACATCGCTATGATCTCCAGTCATGCTCTGGCTCTCTGTGGATACCAGTTTATCACCTGCATCAAAGTCCAGTGGAGAGGTGAGTCCAAGAAACTGATGGCTCCCTGATTTTAACTATCTTTTCTTTTCATTATCGTTCTGTTATCTAGGGCTGGGCATTAAAGATCTTGTGCAGGGTTTTCAAACGATACCCAGTATTTCTTGTAGAGCCAGACCAATATATCGGTCAGCCGATATTATCGGCCAATATTGGCCTGTCACAGACATATCGGTATCTATCATGTGCTCTCCGATATGCGCAGATATGAAAACTTTTTTTTTACAGAACATATAATGCAGAAAACGATGCTTGGGCTGATTTAGAAATGGTGTCATTACATTGTTATTTAAACGGTCAGCAATTGACTGATACTGAACATAGAGTACTGATGTTTATTTAGATATTTATTTTATTTTTATTTATTCTTTATTTTCTCAGTGTTCATTTGTTTAAGAAAGTAGCCTTCTGGGTACCTTTGCATAGTCATATCGCAAAATTGGTGCATAATCCACATATAAAAGGTCTATTTTCATTCCAGCTCAAAAATTCACTATATTGGCCGCCATTTCGGTAATCTGTGAATTTTCCCCCTGTAACATCGGTATTGTATCGGTATCAGTCTCATAAATCCCATATCAGTCAGTCCCTAATCCCTAATCTGTTATTGAATCAGGGATCTGCTGTGACAGAAGCTGTAGTTCAGTGTGTTGTTTTTCTGTGTCCAGAGTGCAGTGATTTCTCTCCTCCAGTGACGATGATGCTGATGATCTTCCTCTGCATGGAAGCCCTCCTCTTCTTCACCTTCACAGCTGTTATGTTCAGCACTCAGCTGCACTCCATCTGCAACGACGAGACGGTGAGGACATAAACTCATGTTCACTATATTCTACTGTATTATGAATAATGGTGTTTCACTACTCCCTGTCTATTAAATCTGCTATTCACCCGTGTTTAGTGAAGGTGTCTGTCTCTGTGTAATGAGGACGTGTTGTGTATATTTTGTGGATAATTAAGTAATGTCCACATAGGGCTGTGCAATACATCGATATAGTGATATGAGACGTACAGATTTTGGATATCGTAACATAATATGGCATTACAGTAAAGTGATATTTTCTGAACTTACCACTTTTCTAGCTGTTCTGCTATTTCCCTTTACCCACTTAGTCATTATATCCACATTACTGATGATTATTTAGCAAAAATCTCATTGTGTAAATATTTTGTGAAAGCACCAATAGTCAACCCTACAATATAGTTGCGATATCGAGGTATTCGGTCAAAAATATTGTGATATTTGATTTTCTCCATATCGCCCCGCCCTATGTCCATGTAAAGGTTACTCTAAAGCTGAATTTATACTTGACACTAGAGGTGCACCGATCGATCAGCCACTGGTCAAAACTGGCCGATTATCAGCTGATTAGCCATGACCAGTGACCGGCCGGTCAGTCTCATATATTAGATTTCTTGCCGGTCAAATTTTACACATGTGCACATGATGGTTTTACACTGGGCACACAGCGGCACAGACCGTAACATCACAGCCACAGTGGGTGTAACGAGGTTGTGTGTATCTGTGTGTCAGGAGATCGAGCGTCTGAAGAACGAGAAGCCGACGTGGGAGCGTCAGACTCGCTGGGCGGGGCTGAGGTCGGTGTTTGGAGGTCAGCCGTCGCTGCTGTGGATCAGCCCCTTCGCTGGACTCAAACTACCAACCCTGCTCCCCAGACGCACATGGAAGGGCGGGGCAGAGTTCTCCGTCTGACGAGCTGTGATTCAAACGCCGCACAGTGGAGTGAATCAAAACAAACAGCGGTGGTGTTTCAGCTGGCTTTGCAGAGCGCTACCTCGAGGCTGTTTCTGTGCTGGAGAAACCAGGTACAGACTCTGCTGCAGTGCCCATAAGCAAGATGCTTGGTCTCCATCTTTAACGCTTGAGCTCTGTTAGGGCGAGCATCATCCCTACTGGGAGAAATGAAAGATCGAACCCAGTCAGACTGGAGGCCGTACTGCTGGATGTGTGGACAATCTTTATCATCCACATGAATCAGACAGACTTGGTCTGACAACATATTCAGACTTGGAGTCTCAGTGTTGTCGTTTTTTTAATTTGCTCATTAAGATGCTGGATCTTCTTAGAGCAGTTACTGGCTACAGAAATGATTATTTGACTGGTTCCCAAACATTTGAGGAAACAAAGTCTATGATCATCACTACTCTGATCGATGTGTTTTTGTGTCTGTAGAAGTTGATTTGCACTGTGTGCATCAACATAAAACGTAAAGCCACAATGACATGAAATATTATACAGTTATTATAATGATTCTTCCTTTCTGTTGATTTCAAATCATATCATGTATTTAAAGGTTCCCTGTGGAGTTTTCTAACAATAGTTATGTTTACAGTCTGTGTTTCTCACCAAAACACGATGTGCGGATCCAACAACCGTGTTGAATTAATTTCCTCCCTCATAAAAGGATTATTGAAGTATTTTACATCCTGTATTGTTTGCATCCATGTTTACTAGCATTAGGGATGGGAATTAATACAAGTTTATTGATACCAATGCTATTATTGATTCAGTTTTTCTGAATTCTTTATCGATTTCCTTATTGATTCCTGATCAATTTTCTGTAGAAAAGGTTTTCAGCAGCAACTGTTTTGAACACAGAATCTGAACACAGTGTAGAAAATGCGTTAATGTTATTATAACATATGATATTTACCCTCAGTAACGGTGCTCGGTTGGGAAGCAGTGGCATTCGTGCATAAAGTGTCGCATACATGGCATTCCTGGAATTTAAGCCCATGCTGCATAGAAATATGTTTCAGCATATTGTTGGTGTTTCAATCCTTACTTGAAATGATCATTTTACAGGCATTACAGCAGCACTGTTATCTTTCTTTGTGAAATGAAGCCAAGCTTTAGACCGTTTCTTTCTCTCTGTCATGACTTCTTCTTCCAGCAGCGTTGATGCATGTCTATGTTTTGCAATGCACAACAGTCAGAAAAACATGCCTGCATTTCTAAAATTAATTGATGAGCTCGATGACATACTATTCCGATGGATTGGACAATTCGGAACCAGTTCTCAACTAGAACTGGTTCTCGATTCCCATCCCTAACTAGCGTGCAGTACCTTTTGTTGGCACATTGCTGTGTTTCTTGGTGCACTAAAAAAATTGTAACTATAGATCAGTGGAATAGTGTAACACCATTGGCAGGAATGTGGAATGTGTCCCCCATGTGCATGTGCGTCCTCCTGCTCGGGACAAACAAAACAAGGACCCACAAATGATCCATGGCATTACTAGAGATCATAAAGTCCACAGGAACCTTTTAAGAAATCATGTTATAAAATTAAAAGCATGCTAAAAAAAAAAAAAAAAACATATCAAAAAACCATTCATTTTTCTTCCTTGGAATATTTTGAATGGTTGCTTCAAAACCTCCTTCAATAAATCAAAATTCTCTTTAACTCAAACTTTTTTTCTTTTCTTAAAAAAAGTATTTTTGAATTCTCATGCTAAACCTCTCTTACTTTTCCTTTGTTTGTGTGAGTGTTCTTAGTCAGATTCACCAAACATTGTTAACTGCACGAACATGCCGTAAATCGCTCGTTTCACCCTCCTGAGCCCTCAAATGGCTATATAAGGCAACCTTATCTACTGTGTTTGCGGGCAAGTTTCATTCACAAAAATGTCACATAAGAGTAAAAAGAACTTCAAAGTGTGAACTTTTTTCTGTCAGACATTAGACAAAAAGTATTGTAAAAGTTGTCATGCCAAAATACTCCAGTATTTAACATTATAAATAGCATAAATGCTCTGATTGTTTTCTTTATATTAGCCATGGCTCTAGGGATGGAAATGACGATCTATCAGTCGGTATTCATGTTTCCAATACTTTGGTTTATGACCAAATGCCTGCAAAACTAATGGCACTCCCATCAGCCTCCACTGTACTTCGTGTTTAGTGCGAATATACAAATGCTAGCAAATGCTAAACTAAGATTGTGAACATGGTAAACATCAGCATCTCTATCTCCTCAAAATGCTGTTTCTTTGTGACTTTTACTGTTTGGAAAATGTAAACGTAGCTTTTAGTGTGCACAGTGAGATTGGACCTTGTGTTTCTGTGTTGTTTGACATTCCTGGAGAACAGGAAATGCTTTGTGGTGTACAGCATGTGTTGTTGTTTTTTTTGCCCCACTACAATCTGTTTCAAACCACAATGACCAGTCAGCTCTGGACAGTTTTCTTAACCACCTCATAGGATGAATGGCTGATTTCAAAGTGTTCCTCTGGTTATTTCATGCTGCTTCTTCCACCTACTCAGGAGAGTTTTCTTCTTTACTGATTATTCACTAAATTATCTTCCACAAACTCTTTGAAAGTATTTTGCCACTCCAAATAAAATCACTGTGTCTGCAGGTCCTGGAAAAAGTTTTTAATTGTCTTAAATATCTGATACAAACCCTAAAATAGCCTTTTAATAAAATGTAAAAGAATTTTAATTTTAAAAAGTGTTCTCTGTGGAGAGAAGTGCTGTCCTGCAGACATTTTTTTCTGGACATGTTTGTTTTCATTTCTTAAAGTGGTCCAATATTTAATTCTGAAAAACACTTAAAAGATTGTCTAAATTTAAACCTGATGAGACCCACCGACAACCTGGAAAATGTTTTGAAAAGAAAATTGAAAAATATTGACTTTTCAAAGAATGTATCATCTGAGTTGGAGTGACTGTACATTTGTTTTATGAGATTTCAGAGACTTTTATATGTTGATCTGTTTCCATTTTTCAAGACACTTAGAATAAACAGAGTTCCTCTCTACCTCTTTAAAGAATCTCAGCTTCTAACTTGTTTTTATTTTGTCTAAAGTATTATTTTTTTCAAGTTTAACAAGATGTATTAGATATTCCTGCCCCCCAGAGGATGAACCCTTTTGATTTGAACCCATGACTTTTCCTCTAGCACTACCCTCAGGACAAACCTCAATGTTTAGCTGCACTTCCAGTAAGACTGTGAATCACTATCTATCAGGACTTACTGTAAGATATTCAGGTTTGCTATTTCTAGGCTGTTTTAGCCATGCTAGCGGCACAGCTCTAAGGTAGCTAGATTTGCTTCATTCACCAGCCAAAAAAACCCATTGGCGATCTATTTCACCAGCCAAAGTGGCAGGTGAACAGAAAATGTACATGGGCGGGCGTGTGAATTAACTTTGGTCTCCTTTATTTTGAAGAATTGGGTACCGGAAGCACTCTGACTGCGGCTAACTCATGGGCTAACTTGACCAATGCGCAGTCTGGTTGGAGAGGGTTTTTTTCCTGGGCCCTTGTTGTTGAAAACCGTTTTCCCCGTGACTCGTGCGCTTCCCGTCGCGTATTTCATCTGGTATAGCCGGAGTGAACCACCAGTATGCGTGGAGAAACTTGTTCGGGGGGCTATTCACGTCAGATACACCTCTGTTAGCCAAGAAAGCTAAATGAAGCGTAGCGTGCTAGCTGGAAATAGACGAAGACGGAACTCGGCCACACAGCGCCAGTGGGGTGACTATTATGTAGAGACCTAGCCGTATTTTTCATGGACTAACAGTGTCCAGATAAACCTGTCTGAAACATCTGAATTATCTCCTGATGCCCTACGAAGCTAATAAAGTTAGCTTGCTAACCGGAAGTAGACGGATGCGAACGTAACCTATCACCACAGCCCATCAGAGTGAGCAACACCGTTTTAACAGAGTGTCTGGAGGAAACGTTGCTGTGATATAGTAAAACATGTCTAAAGTTCAAATGCTGAGACTTTTTGTCAACCAGCGACTAACTGCGGCTGCTGATGAGATATTTGTGCTGTTTGAAAGAACGATAGCAGAGTACGAGGAGGCACTTCAGTTCAGTTCAAAAGAGAATCACCGACAACGAAAACTACTGAAGACTGTTTTCAACCCTGAAGTCCAGCTACAGGGAGCAGGTTTGTACAGTTTCGTTGTTTTATTCTTACTTTAAACTACCGGGAAACCGGTGGTGAATGATGTATTCAGAACCCTTACTGAAGTAAAAGTACTAATAAGAAAGACACTGTGAAAATACCCTGTTACAAACAGTGGTGGAATGTAACTACATTCACTCAATTAATACTTTGAGGTAATGTTGAGTATTTTTCATTTTATGCAGCTTTATACTTCTACTCCACTACATCACAGATGTAAATATTGTACCTTTTACTCCACCACATTTGTCTGACAGCTTTAGTTACTTTTCAGATTATAGTTTTTCATCCCCTCCCTGTCCAGTGGAATCCATGTATCTCCAGATTTGTTGATTTTGAAAGTTTGTGATAGACTGAAGGATGAGGTGTTTCTTTATGTGTTGACAATCCTTCTACTTCTTAAGCTAAGTAAACTATTTAAAAAGCCTATTGGATCAGCTGGAATGCATCGTCACAAAGCTGAAAACAGTCGCCAGCTGTACTCATATTAAATCTGCTGTTTTATGTGTTCTCATGTAATATTAGCATTGGCATCAGTACCAATAGCATCCAATACAGTATTAATATCAGTGACTTCAGACCAACTTTGCATTTTTTTTCTGGAAGCAGAATACACATTAAACACTTAAAATATAAGCTAATCAAGTGCACAGGAGCCATAAACAAAACTGGAGTTCTAGTCATGGAGTGGGAGCAGCTCATTAAAATACACAATAAACTTCAAGGTAGCATCATCAACACAGCTTAGAATCATACAAAATAACATTTTGCTAAGCTTATTTATATCTCGTGCTTTTACGTTACTAACCTGTAAAACAGGAGAAATGATAAACAGAGGACACTTGCTGCCTGGTCGGTCTGCCAGAATGGCAAGCTTACGCCAGCTATATCATCAAAACAGTTGGCAGGCACTCTATTAAACCGACCTTTACAGCAAGCACTCTACTGCCCTTTGCTGCCCATAGTGGTTAACATATATATTGACACAGAAGCCTTGGAAGGACTTGATAAAATGATTACCTGGATATTTAAACAGGGTTACTACGGGGCTCCTGGTAACCTAGGGTATCATATTGAGAAGCTAAGACACTATAAATGTTCCTCAGGGTTGGTGCCTCATAGGTCACAGGCCTGGGTTTGTAGCCTAAAGCCCCATACACATGATGGGCTGTAAAAACGCTCTGCGCTGGACTAGACGTATCGCTACCTTCGGCATCGCGCACTGCTCAGAACCGCTGCCGTGTGCTGTGCTAAAAAGTTAAAATTATTTCAAGTTTGACCTAGCTGCGCTGGCCTTTCAAAGTGCATTTAATGAGATAACAGCTGACAATGACGACGTTTACCTGCGCTGTGCTTTGCCTCTGCGTCCTACCTCGCGGTTTTGCTCTTATCATGTGAAGGCGGCTTAAGGTGCCTTTTTCCCAATTCCAGCTGAGGCTGAATGTTGATTCCAGCAGGTTGGACTGGATCTTGTGTTAGCCACAGGTCCAGGCTTTCAGATCGGGCTTCTTCAGGCAAGTGGCCGAGGACGCTTGTATCATTGTAGCCGATCCACCAGCAGCTGAGCTTCATCTGGTGTATGCACGCTCTGCGGACAGTTGTCGACTTAGAACCACTTCTTAACAGAGAATCATAAGTCATCGTCAGGATGGTTGTGGCTGACAACATGATGCTGCAGAGCATATGTCGCACAGCAAGGGCTGCAGGTTGTGCCCGAAAGGCAGGACCTGCCATTCAAACGTTGTTGGAGGTTCATCCACCTTCAAATCACACCACAGGAACCATAGCAGGAGATGATCCACTAACTCCTAATGGGATGTTCACGAAATCTCACTAAGACTCACATCAAAGAGGTGCAGAGGGTGGGGCCAGGTAGCAGGTACTGGTTTAACGTCTGCCTGAGGTATTGATGAGAGCATTTAAAATAAGGCGATTCTTCCCCTGGTGGCTGATGAGATGATGGGGGATGTACCAGCTTTCTTTAGGTCTCTTGAATTTCTTCCTGCACAGCACCTGCCCTATTGAGCTTTGCATTTCTGTACTGTAGGCGTCCGCTTGCTCAGGGTCCTTCCAGAGACGCCTCTCAGTGCTACACAGCATACACATGAGTGACTTCTTTGGCGTGTGCAGCTGTGGCATGTTTGCATGACGTCGCAATGGTGTAGCACACCTGAAAACTGCATCCACCTTTGTACGAACTGTCTTGGTTTCAAGCAGTGCTACAGTCTGCTGATCAATATTCAACTAGTTTAATATGTTTACATCATTTTTGTGTAGGTGTTCCACCAAAACGGGTTACCTTCCGACACTATTTTGCA
>JAOVVB010015271.1:0-16475 GCA_028570985.1 Heterobranchus longifilis | reverse complement strand
GACAGCGTGCATTTCATTTGTGTCAACACTACAGTGTAGAGTACCTGTAAAATGTACAGCACTGTAAAGTTATCCATGTTTTCGACGTTGCTACTTGCTAGCTTGTTTGCTGCTTGTTTGCTAATACGTCAACCGGAAGCAACCAGCTGAAAGGCGACATATCGCCACCTACTGTAACAGAGGTGGACATACTTTGGTCAATAAATCGATTCTCCCCCAGTTCATGTTTACTGGGACAACGACAGGAGTCCAATTAAATGACCTAATGTCTGTTTTAATTTAAAAACAAATGTAAAGGACAAAAATACCTTACGTCTGTATTCTCTCCGTTTTGTGATGGATAACTGTAGCTGGCCGTTTGCTTTATCAAGTGTTAGTTAGCTTTAAAATAGCTTTATCAGGGGCCCGGCAACATCGATCCATCACAAAACAGAGACAAACAGATGGAAGGTATTTCCTTTTTAATTAACCTGTAATCGTGAGTTTGTCTTGCAAAACGGACGCAAATCTGCCGGAGATGGCCAACGCTAATTATCACTGGAGTAACGTGTATGATGCCGTGCATCGTAATACAGACCCAACTAATCAATTATGAAACTCGTTAGCAACGATTTTTTCTAATGTATTTTAATTGATTTATTCAGTTAGTTGTTGCAGCCCGAGTGCTTAGTGCAGAATAAAAAATAAAGGAATGGAAAAGGATACATACACAAGGTAGCAGGGCAAAATCAAAAGGATTCCAAAAGGATTGAGGGCAACATATTCAGACATAGCCTATCTATGATCTATATTTCATACCATAACAACATCAAAATAACTATTCCTATGCTATAAAAAGCCCATTACAGTACAGTAGAGTACAGTACATTGCAAGCCCTGCATAATATCACAGTAAGACGGCATTACAGAACAGTATAAGGACCGTACATGCAATTGGCCCACATCTACTCCCTGTCATTGAATTGGCTTTGGATGGAGATAATGAGGAGTAGGGGATTGAGAGAGGAATCATTATTTTACCCTTGGCTGCAGCGCTTCTTAACGCTGTCTGTAGGGCGCCTTCACAAAGCTAATGTAGAGAAATGGAAACAGATGGAAGGCATGATTATTTGATCTGCAAAGAGCTCTTGGTGGGCTTTGTAGTAACTGGACTAGACTGCTTAGAGGCAGGAGAGTGGGTTGTATACGTCTGTGTGTGTGTGTGTGTGTGTGTGTGTGTGTGCACACGTGCGTGTGTGCGTGTGAGAGTGCGTGTGTGTGTGTGTGTGTGTATGTGTGTGTTGTGAGGGAAGTGTGTTTATGTGCCTTGGTGTGGGTGGCTATTGTTTGTGTGTGGATGCATGTGAAAGTGTGTTTGTCCATCTGTTCTCGTGCTTGAATGCAGTGCACGTGCCTGCATACACCTCTAATAACAATAAGATTATTTGTTTCACACTCCAAACATATGGCCTTCTAATTAGGATGGAGCAGTGATACAGGTAGAACACTGTGTTGGCAGTATGTATGCAGTGTACAGGTCTCTTGGTTTTGTGCTGATGTGTGTGTGTGTGTGTGTGTGGGGGTGTGTGTGCGTGTGCGTGTGTGTGTGTGTGTGCGTGTTGTGTGTGAGTGCGTGCGTGTGTGTGTGTGCTTCCTGTTGATTTGGTAACTGTGCAGGGATCTGTACCTGCAGGCAGCAGCTAAGCTGATTTTGTGCATGAAGGGCACTCCATTCTGAAATGTTCATTCACATTTGCACGAATACACTTACAGAGTGCAGCAGAGGGGCTCCGCTCAGGATTTTTGGGCCGATCACTGGAAGAAGTATCGACAGAGTCTGAGTACTGATCCGATACCAGTGCGTTAAAAAATGTCTTGACTTTAATTTAGGTTCAGTTGAGAATATTATGGTATACGGTTAAAGGATTTATAAAGAGCAGCACCATTTTGTTTTCTTCAAATTTAATAAGAAAATATAAAATATAAAATATAAAAAATATAAAAATTAAACAGTCATATCAGTTCTGTCTTTCTGCTGCTTTCAGTATTCTGCTAAAATACAACAAACTGCTTGTTGAATTAAAAAAAAACTGAAAGGAAGTTATTTTTGACATTTTATTGAACAAGTTGAACATTGAACTGAACACAAAAGGCACATTTAAAAAAATAAATTAAAATTATAGTTACATTTTAAAGAGCAGTTTTCTTTTGCGATGTATTTATTGTGAAAGTTGATATTGCAATGACAATAAAAAAATGTATATTGTGCAGCCCTAATTGCAATATGATTTGTGATATTGGAAGGAATTCTAGTTTTTGCATTATTATTATTCTAATATACAGATGCCCTGAGAGGCAAGTGAGATTTTTTTTGACAGGATCATGTTTCTCAGTTGTAACCTTAAAAAAATATATATATATTTTTTTTTTTAGAATAAAAGTGACCTGTTGTATGATCATGGTGTGATATTTGGTGAGGATCTGTACTAAACAAAGATTTATCTCGTAAGTCTGTAGAATACGATTTGTAGGCCGGGACATGTTGCACCACAATACTTCATTCAGAATGGTGTTTTAACAAATACTGCACCACCTGCGATTTTAAAATTGCAGTCGGCCATGTTGCGATTTTGATAAAATTCTGATGAATTGTTCAGCCCGAGAGCAGATCCTTTTCTCGTGGTCATGGTCTCCATGGTCGTGGTTGGAGGTTGCTAAACATTAGAACATATTACAGTTGTATTTTCTATCTGCCTGATTTGTAACTAGCCATTTGACTGACTTTAGTTTTGACAGTAGAGAGGAACATATTAATTCTGTGAGCACACTCACACACATGGTGCAGAACATGCCTCACGATCAATAGAACACACACAATACATGTCCATTAAAACAACATATGCTATGTTACCTTTAATATGCTACCTGCAGGTAGACGTTACAGAGCCAACAAAAACAACCACTTCTAGCTTTCTTTCCTCCTAACGTCTATACTCAACAAGAAATCTAACTTCATGCATTTAGTTTTATGGTTTTTATGATTTATTTTCTAATTTTGATAATGCTTATGTATTTATACCTTTTATCTCACACAATGCATGTGGAATATTTTATACATCTTTTGTTGTATGCAATTTATTAGTGTCTTTGGTGTACCACTGTACTGTCTTGTTGGCTATGTATTGTTTTATAAGTGCTTTATAAGTGATTTATACTTTAAAATAAGTGTTAAATAGCTCTACATTGATATAGAGTGTTTGGTCAGTAACGTGGGACTCCCAGTCCCTCAGCTCTGCAGGAAACACAAAACACATTTAAGGATGATGGTAATGAGCACTTAGACTGCTGAGCCAGATCAGTGAAATGTACTTGATATGAATTTAGGAAGATTGATTTCTCATTATAAAGTATAATATGAAAAAACTATGAACAGGGCTCAAAAATAGCAATACTTTTCTCTTTATCCTCTTCTAATATACACAAAAATACTAACATATTACAGTACTAGTGCTGCAACTACATTATTTTCATTATCAGTGTGTTTGCTTAATTGATAAATTGTTTGGTCTATGGTTTGTGCAGGCTTGACCAAGTTAAATTAGGACATTTTAATACCACGGAGAATGTAATTTAATACCCGTTTCACAGTCAGATTTATTTGTTGTTTGTTTCAGTACTTTCCAGCAGTATACAACAATTTCTAATGATGTCATTAATTAAATCGGCAAATAAAAATGATAGATGATTATTATTATTAATAAAGGTGCTCTAAGTGATTTACACGTTATTAAAACAAGTGTTGAATAGCTCTACATTGATATAGAGTGTCTGGTCAGTAACGTGGGTCTCCCAGTCCCTCCGCTCTGCAGGAAACAGAAAACACATTTCTGGATTCCAGAAATGTGTTTTCTGTTTCCTGCAGAGCGGAGGACCCATGTTACTGACAAAACACTCTACATCAGTGATGGCTGTCTGAATGTACACCTATTTAACACTTATTTAAAAATAAATAAAAACCACTTACAGCACCTTAAGTTGATTACAGCTGTGTGTAGCACTATAAGCAAAATTTCCCCTCTGGGACAATAAAGTATATCTTATCTTATGTTACTCGCCCAAACATTTTTCTGCCCAGATTCCATGTGGCAAAGGTTCCCTGCCGTACTTGAAGTGTGGATGTTGAGGATTCAGTAGGAATTCCTCTGGGCTGCAGGAAGATGTCGGGTGTCCTCAGATATATAGATGTGCAAATGTTTTCAACTACAGTTTGTCGTGTCATGAAATGAGTCGAATCTTATACCGGTCTCCCAGCCTTCAGGAGCTGTTGGCTCCTAATGTGGTGTATTTGTGTGTATTTGTGTGTACAGTTATAGACTAAATGCTGGACCTTTCACCCTGGATAGAACACAGCTAAAAGGTGCAGCATTCAGGGGCTTGTCATGAAAAATATGTGCTTTTAAAAGTGTCAAATACCACTGTGGCGAAATGACGATGGAATCATTATTCTGCACATGACCTGTTTTGCATTATGATAAGATGACACATTATATCAGCAAAGTCGAGTTATGCTTTCCCTCATTAACTGGTGTGTGCAGCTCAGGTGGGACAGCCTGTAATTACAGCGCTGCTGTTTGAATTACTGGCTGCTTCTCAAAGTCAGGGCAGGATGAATTTGAAGGATGCCACATCATCAGCTCTCTACAGAGGACTGCTCCGATGTCCAGGATCCTCCCTCCTCCTACCAAGAACCGAGTCCTTCGCTCAGACAATTTCCAAGGATGCGTGTGTGTGTCCTCCGTGCGGCTCAAGCACCCACAATCCTCTGCGCATGGCTCTGTTTTTTTTTTCTTTTTTCAACTTCATTGATGATAATCAGATTCAAGCAACTTAATAAAAGAGCAAAAAGAGGAAACAAAATATGCCAGGGAGGTAAGACGTTACATTAAAAAAAAAAGTGCTCTAAGCTTTTACATTCAATAAAACAAAATAATACAGGAGAAGAAAATAAATACATTAAGGGGTACAGATTATTAAGTAGAATTAGTCGATAATTTCATGTTTCAAATATAGTTTGGGTCTTTGTTGCTAATATTTCTACCATAAAACATGACCATTTGACCTTTTTTTCTAGATAGAAAGTTTTGCACTTAAATCCAAAATATTTTGGAATACAATACACGCCTCTGTAGGACTGGACTTGGTAAGACTCGTCCTACCAAGGAAGCACCCTGACTCTGAGAAACACCTCCTGTCTGTAATTTAATGTAACTAATCCTCACGCTAATGGTATTTAACTACATAACATGGCATAATATTAGTGCAGCATTTGTCCTTTCTCTTATTTTCTAAATGTATTAATTTTGAATGTAATTTTCTCTTTTTGCAGCCACATAGTTCTGATGCTGGCTGACGACATGGCGTGTAACCACAGAAACCCCAAACCTGCCACAGTGTTCAGCCACAAGAACATGGAGCTGAATGTGTACGGGGACGACGTGGAGGTGGACTACCGAGGATATGAGGTGGGTTCATATTTCGCTTTCAGTAATTACACACACAACTGTAAAAATGTCTTATTTTAGCCGGTCTGTTGGTCTCTTAACATTCTGGTTCAAAGTCTAATTTTTACATGTTGTCAATATCTTGGAAGGCAGAAAAAGGCAGAATCATGTTCTTATTTTAACCAGCATATCTCCATGAGTGTGTGTTGTATTGTTTGATGTTTAGGGACTACAGATGGAAATTAGCTTCTTGCTAAATGTGGTGCACACATCTTCTCATTTAATCGATTAATGTCCTTCTATAAACTAAATAAACTAAACTCCTTTTAAACATCAGGTACAGTAAATGTCTGTATCTGGATGCATGTGTCCATTTAATGGACAAGACATTTGTAAACTGGTGTATGATATACATCTAACAGACGTATATCATGGCAACTTTAAGGCGGACTATGGTTGGTATCGTTCTGATTCTCACTTTCGATTCCAATAAGGAAAAAAAAAAAGAAGTCAAATGTTGAAAACAGAAATATCTTTATTCTTTTCAGAGCTTACTTTGACTTTTATTGTTTCATTAAAATAAGTCAATTTAAAATTAGTTGATTCGGTTCTAATCTTTTACCAGGTACCAAGTTCTGGGCATTTTTCTATCAGTTCTAATCGCTTCTCGGTTTTCGGTTCCCGACCACAGATGTATCCCATGTAGTATTTCACTTTCTAAAACTACAGAGTATTGTATAACATGACTTGTGTGCAGATATTATCCAGGTGCAGTATTTTATATTACCAGTGTTTGCTCTCTGTTGAGCAGGAAATGACTTGATATCATTTCCATTCTCAAATAGAGGAAGCACCCGCGTGTTCTGTTTGTTACAACAAGGCAGAGCCTCAGTGGCAAATCCACTCTTTATCACAGTTTGTTTTTGATTATTTACTCTGCTTTGTGCTGCATTTTTAAATATGAATAAACACTGCACCAATCCATGCTGACAAATCGTGTGCAAGAAAATTTGATAAAGATGAGGAGGGGGAAAAGAAAAGAATACAATGAGTAATTGATTCTCACAGTTTAATTAAAAGATAAGTAGAGCAGTTATTGTATACTGACCCAACTGATGCAGATGCAAAGTTACGTTTGTGACGTGTTCGTGGTTTCATTGGAAAAAGTTGACGTGAAATGTTTTCTTTTTTCTATTACTCACTTTTATTAAACCTCTATGTGCATTACATTCGAAGATCATTTATCACTTCCAATCCACAGTGGTGGAATGTAACTAAGTATATTTACTCAAGTACTGTACTTAAGTACACATTTGAGGCACTTTTATTTTCATGCTACTTTATACTTCTACTCTGCTACATTTCAGAGGGAAGTATTGTACTTTTTACTCCACTACATTTATCTGACCGCTTTATACAAGTTAGTTTACAAATTAAGATTTTGCATCCAAAACATGAAGAACTTATACAATAAAATCGGCATCTATTACTCATTTTCATGCAAAAACATTTGATGAAAAACCAAATAAAATGTGACAATTCACTATTTTTTTTGTATTTCTGTATTTCTATTGTACTGTCGGCTGGACAAAACAAACATTGTGGAGGTTTCAGTTTGGGCTCTGGGTAATTTCTCACTATGTTTTAGAATTTTTACAAACCAAACACTCGATCCATAATGATAATAATCATGAGTTACAGTTTTATACAAAATAGTTGAAAATGAGCTCCACCTTAACCAACTAAAACTGTAAAATCCTTCTGTTATATTAATGCACGAGTAATAATAATCTAATATCATGTACAGGGGACATTTTTCTGAATGCAATACTTTTACTTTTAATACTTTAAGTACATTTTCCTGATTATACTAGCATACTTTACTTATGTAACATTTCCAATGCAAGATTTTTACTTGTAACAGAGTATTTTTACAGTGTGGCATTAGTACTTTTACTAAAGTAAAAGATGTGAATACTTCCTCCACCACTGCCAGTCCATGCTAGTTCTGAAACTTGCTCCATGTTTCAGGTGACGGTGGAGAACTTCCTGCGTGTTTTGACGGGCAGGCTGCCGCCCAGCACGCCGCGCTCCAAACGCCTCCTCTCCGATGACCGGAGCAACATCCTCATATACCTGACGGGTAATTAAAGGACAAACCTTTAGATTTAATAAGTGTGTGATGCTCAGTGATAGGAGTTTTTTTCCTTTATGACTGAAGCATTGGCTCTTCCTACAGTGTCTACACCTCTGCTTTACCTAAAGACAGAGACAGACAGTTTCAGTTTCAGTACATGTGAAGAGCGCTCCATCACAGCGAGGCTTCCACCAGACAGAGTGCCAAACCACTCCGATCTTCACGCATTTATTTAGTATTTATTTATCTATTGTTTATTTGGATGGGACAATGCATATTAATGAACATTTGGAGAAATGTAAATATACCAGATTACAGATTATAGCCACAGGCTAGTTTCCATCTGCATTTCAGGTTGATGTTACTGTGTAAAACAGAGAGGAAAGACAGCTTAGTGCAACACAATAAAAGTAGCATTAATATATGCAGGACAGGAAATACAACAGTCAGTAAATAAATAATGCATGTGCAAAGGGCGATGCGTACAGTACAAACATACATGTGCAAAATGCAATGCGGACAGCATCTTCTCTCGTCATTAATTCAGTTAGTAGAATGATGATGGCCTCAACAACAGAAAGTGCAGAGCTTTCCATACTTAAATCCAGCCGGCTACTTTATTATATACAGACGGTTATTTGAACCCTGCTACAATGTGATGTGAATAAATGAGGCCAAACGCAGCAATAATCTACTTTAGAACCCATTATACAGGGTTCTGACGCAGTATGGAATTTGATTTGAGTAATTTCCAGGTCTGGATAAGTATGGAAAAAAGAAAAGAGTATGGAAAAATATTTGTTTCCAGACTATTACCCCTATTCTGTTTTCTAAAATATAAAATTCATAATTTCTAAAGATAAATAAAGTGGTTTTTCATGGCATTTGGAGCCAAAATGTTTACCACTGTGTGATGATGTGTGTGCACAGGGACCGTCATTTCCACACTTTCCATTCATTGTCTATGTGAGCAGCCGTGCAATGCATTCTGGTAGCTCTGCGGCGAGTTTCGAGAGACGGGGCGTCATTTGCATAAAGTTGAAGTCTGGGCTACATTATGCAAATCAGCGCCACTCGCTGCCTCTGGAAAGTCCTGAAAATCTTTTAAACTAACAGTTTTCGATCTAAAATGAAGACCGTTTCAGAAACTGCATGGCTCATTTGTCTCAAAAGTTTTCAGAAACATTTTTCTGTGAACTATTTTCATAATGTAAGAGAAAGTTGCCAAACCAGCGATCACGTCTGTCTAAAAACCCTGCCGACACGCACCATGAGAGAGCGCTGCCAGATAATAAGCATCGTACTCAGATGTCAAATATGGTCTGAAAAATCTACAGAGAAGTCTGGAAATTTCAGTCTGGAATTTTAAAATGGAAAATGTGTAGGAACCCTGATTATACATGAAGACCTTAAAAGTAATGAGATGTAACTATAACCCAAATCCTGTCTTTTAACCCTCTTACCCTCATAGTGTTGATGCTAGCGCAGTATGCAGGTATGTTCGTAACATCTGCCCTGAAAAAGGCTGTCACGATGAGGAAGCTGTAAAGTGACTGACTGGATGTCTTGCAAGTCATACTTGTGTTTACACTCCTGTGATGTATTTTCAAGATATATGTTTAAAGAGTCCGTTTTCATCAAACCTTATTATTCATCTTATTTATCCGTGGCTGTAGCAGAGTGTCACTTGTTTCAGAGCCGCCAGCCCTTTTCATGCTCATTATTTTGCATTCTATATCATATTTTTGCATTATGAATCTGAGACGAATTAATTATTAAAAATATGTTTTTGTTGAACAGGCCATGGCGGAAATGGCTTTCTGAAGTTCCAGGACTCTGAGGAGATCAGTAATGTGGAGCTGGCTGACGCGTTTGAGCAGATGTGGCAGAAAAGAAGGTAAATAAGCTGGAAAATGACATAAAATTAAGATGAGGTCCTTGTGAAGAAACATCAAATAGTGTGTTTCTCCTGCTGAAAGTCCTTCTTTCCCCTGAGGGCCAATTATCTGCAGCGAGTCAACACACATCGACTTCATCAAACGTAGCAACCTACTGATAACATCTTCTGTACGACTGTCTGTGTTACTTCTGTTTGACTTCTAACTGGGGTTGCAAAATTCTGGGAATATTCAAAGTTGGAAACTTTGCATGGGAATTTATGGGAATCAACTGGAAATTTTGGGGTAATTATTACTAACTGTATTTACCTTGTCATATACAGACATAAATATCAACATTTTGTATTCTCATAATATACATGCAAACATTTTTAAAATGACACTTTTGAGTCCATTTATTTGTGGGTAGAACTTTAATGGATTCTTTCATTGAACAACAAAAAACATGAATGTTGAATAGAATAAATGTACTCTCTATAACCCCCCCCCCAAAAAAAAGAGTCCCATTTGTCAGTCTCCTGCCTCTCATCCAATGCATGCTGGGATATGCTCCACCCCCCTGCGAGCCTGTGCAGGATGAGCAGGTTAGATAACAGATTGATGGAATGTTTTTTTTTTTAACACACCTCCCAGTTTTTTAAATATGAGCCTCTACCAACCAGCTGAGTCGTCGCTTCATGATAAACGCATCAAAATACATCAAAATACCAAAAACAACTTAAAATTTGCTCTACCAAATGGTAGAGCGGTACCTTAATATTCCCATATATTCACGTTAATTCCCAGATATTCCCAATAATTCCCATGGAAAGTTTCCAACTCTTGCAAAAAAAAGAATCCCAAGCTTAACTTCCCATGGAAAGTTTCCAGAAATTTACCAGAAACTTTCCACCCCTTTGCAACCCAACTTCTAATAGCCCTGCACTCAAACACCCAGTGTACAGGTGCATGCCCATGTTTGGCAGTAAACGGTGGAGTCATTTTCCACCAGCTCAAAATGCTGTTTTACTTCCAGTGGAAGAAATGATGATGTGTAGAAAAAAAGTTATATGAAACTCAAAATGCACATAGTCATAATAAAGAAAAGCTGTCAAACCAAGATAAATATAAACTATATGTGGTTCATATCAGAGAACATCACATTGAGGAGACGAGGTCTGTAAAGGTCTACATATAAGAACACAACAAAACAAACACAGATCATTGGATCTGTGTTTGTTTTGTTCTTCAAAAAAGAGCCAGAAGAATTATAAATAAAACCACGTACAGAGAACCATCAAAATAAAAGCACTAAAATGTAAGGACCTGGTTGACTTCAAATCATGTTGAAAATGAGTTAAAAATCAGTAATCGCCAAACAATCTGTGGAACAACTGTAGTGAAGAGATGAAAACATGTAAAACATGAAGTAAGTTTAAACAAATCTTTAAACACTGAGCAGATGGATGAACACAGAGGTGGGCTGGAAGAATTTTACTGTCATTGTTTCTATGCTAATGGACTTTTTCTCTCTTGTTTTGTTTTGAAGGTTTTTGTTTTTGAAAAATTTGATTCATGAAATATAAAAAAGGGGTAGGACAATAAACGTTGTCTATCTTCTATTTTCTATCTAAGGAGACTCTCCATTTCTAAATGCAATCTGTTGCTTTTTAAGGTGCATCGCGAGACACTAAATGAGCAAAAAGGGCATTCTGCCACCAGCTCCTCTATTGTCCTCCAAAGCTATCAGTAGAGCGTGTCTGGGTTAGTCAGCCCCCGGGCTGCGAGATAAAAGCTTAGTGACGCCAGCTTTGATTTGGATGCGATAATTGCAGGCTTGAACTGCCAAATTACAGTCACCATAGAGACTCGGCCACCTCCCTTCATCGTCCCCAAACCACCGAAAATGGATATCAGCGTCTTCTCATGTTCGCCAAAACAAGGGGAAGAAGTTCAGTTTGCATTTGGTCTTTTAATAGAGGAAGAAAGGGAGGAAGGAGGAAACGGAGGGAGCGACTGAGGAAACTGTGCGTGGGTGTCTGTTAGAGGGACTGAATGAAGCTGATGGTTTTTCTTGGTCGCCATGGCAACTGCAGGATGAAAGATGGTTAGAAGGGTTGTGTTATTCCAGGTTTATTGGAACAAATGGGCGAGTGATATGCCAGCTGTGTATTCTCTCATCATGAGAATGTACATGATCCTGTGTGCGTGTGTGTCTGTGTGTGTGTGTGTGTGTGTGTGTGTGTGTGTGTGTGTGTGTGTGTGTGTGTGTGTGTGTGTAGGTACAATGAGCTGCTCTTCATCATCGACACCTGTCAGGGCGCCTCCATGTACGAGAGGTTCTACTCTCCGAACCTCATGGCTCTGGCCAGCAGTCAAGTTGGAGAGGACTCTCTGTCGGTGAGTTCCTGCTCTCACACACACACACACACACAGGAGATTAAATTACACATCATCGGTCACAGGGCTGCACAATATAGCATCATCGCAATATCAACTTTCACAATAAATGCATCACGAAAGACTGCGACATATTGCGAAAGACACTCAGGGATTTTTATAGTTAGTTACATTTTAAAGAGAAGTTTTCTGCTGATACTCTCTTTCAACTATCATTCTTTTTTTAAATGGTGCCTTTTGTGTTCAGCTCAATGTTCAATTTGTTCAATAAAGTGTCTTTTTAAAAAAAATAATTCAACAAGCAATTTGTTGTATTTTAGCAGAATATGAAAGCAGCAGAAAGGCAGAACTAATATGACTTTTTATTTATCGCAAGTAATATCGTTATCACAATATTCAACAACGTTATCGCATATTTTCCTCACATGGTGCAGCTCTAATCAATCAGTTTGTCAGGGTCTCTAAAAAGCAGTGTGGTTTGATGGCACATTGCTTGTGTAATATTTTCTTACATACTCACTAGGGGAGTAATGATACATTGATCTGGATCAATACATTGACTCAATGATCGACGATCTAATATCATCGATGCAAAGCGAAAATATCAATAAACATCATCTTTAAGATGCACCTTTACTGTATTTTCCCACTTTATATTTATTCTTTTCATTTAAAAGAATAGTTTCTCATTTAAATGTCTAGAAGAGCTCAGTAATAAAATTGTCAAATTATATTTTAGTTGATTTTTGTGAGTAGATATAAATGTAACTGATTGTGTTAAATGGATGTTGTCTCATATCGATCGCAGGCCCGTGAATTAAATCAAATCGAAATCATATCGTGGCAGACTTTGTGATATCAGCAAATATTGTATTGTTGTCCGAAGAATCTATATAATATTGTATTGTGATGAAACTTGTGATTTACACCCCTACTGGGAGAGTTCGGACACGATTATTCTCCCAAACGGACGCGTAGACACACAGACAGCTGCGGACACCACAAACACATGATGTTCTGTTTATACTGTTGGCCTGCTGGGTCACAACAAATTGGAGGTATTCTGCACAGAGCCTATGCGTGTACCCTCTGATGACCCTAGTGGACCCACGTATGCGGCAAGTATAATTTCGGCTTTAAGGCTCGGACTTTACGCGTTCTGCTTTCCTGGACGCAGCCACAGTGTTGCGTGAATTGTCGTGGACACATGCAGCCACGTCCCCAAGTCTCCACCGCTGGTTTAGCTGCAGGCTTGTCAGCTGTGTGTCTGCCTGGCGTAACGTTACTCTGCGTTAGGACGGCTGACTTAATGTGCCAGTCCTCATCGATACAGTGGAATGTCACATAGTTATCTGCTTTAAGCGCCAGCTAGCATTTAGTCGTGAGAACTTAGCAGAAAAGATTAATTTAAGCTCTCAAGCTACTCCAATAAAAGGCACGTTAATTATTAACATCTATTATTAATATATTTTCTCGTAAAAACAACCAAATTCTTGTTTTGGGCGCTAAATGACTGAAGAAAAAATGTTTCTTACATCTGCCACCATGTCAAGGAGACTCTTGTTGCAGCCATCAAAGCGACTCTTCCATGACTGGCACTCTTTATCCAGCTTTTTCATTCTCTTGGCCATCTACACCACAAAAAAAAATCACGTTACACACTACACAATCAAAGCCACTTCTAAAAATAGCTGCCACAATAGAGTGTAGGATTATACAGTTTGTCAGATTTAGTGTTAGCGTAAATCTCATGGGATTTCTTTCTTGTAGTCCTGTTTTTATCATGTTTTTATTCCCAGATAAACTCAATAACATAACCAATATCATGAAGCTGACATCAAATATTCCACAAAACCGTTCTTACTTTGTCCATGTCCTGTTTGAAGTCGCTGTAGACACTGTTACTCTTTGATACCGTGCCCTGGAATTCATCAAACTTCTTGGAGTACATATCGAGCTGAGGAGAAATGTTGAGAACAACATTATAGGATGTTTCTGAGAGGCAGAAAAACAAGTCAATTTAGCTCACGACGCCCTATTACCGTACCTGGGTCTTCATATTGTTTTCTTGCTCCTTCATGACCTTCACTTTCATTTTATACTCTGTCACCTGTTTTACCAGCTGTGGAATATTAAAATGGTCCATGAAAATGAGCATCAGGGGATTAGAATTGCAAATACGTTGTTAAAAAAAAAAATGCTTGGAGCGCTCGACAAATCTGATACACAAAACGTACAAGCTCTTTTTCCAGCTTGTGCTTCTCCTCCGTCTCCTTCAGTATCAGGTTGGCCTGCGTGAGTTTGGTGTCCAGCAGCTTTTCTTTCAGGTCTCTGTGTTTGAAGACCTTTTCCAGGTTCTGGAAGACAATCAATGGGGATTTATGAGAGAAGGCTGTTTCATTTCTCTCGCCCAGGGAGTCTTTGGCTGTATAAAACTGAAATACTGTAACTAATAAAAGTAAGACCTGGGTGAGATGTGGCACGGAGGCCCAGATGTGTGAGGTATTCGATAAGTACGGTGTCAGGTAGATCAAACTCTGTGTGCCTCTGTTTTGAACCTATGTGTGCTCAGTAAGTGGCAGAATCCATACCGCCTCTCGCTGGTCGTATTGTGAAATGAGCCCCTTCAGTTTCTCTGCCAGAGCGCTGTTCTCCTGGCACAGCTTGGTGTTGCGGCTGCTGTGTTCCTCGATTTGGGCCTGAATCTCACTCAGCGTCCCCTGGAAATGAGTGGTGATCTCTTTCCTCTTCAGGTCGTCCTCTCTGCACCTCTGCAGGGTTTCTTCCTGCATTTCAGAGATGGAGGTTTAAGCTCAAAACAATCCTGTATACCAGGGACACTCAGCTTGCTTTGCCCGGGGGCCACTTTTCCAAAATGACAGGAGGCCAGGGGCCAGTTAATTAAACAAACATTCAAAGTTGTAATCTTCTCTTTTCTTATGGTGCTACCAGGAAAGCTGCACTGCTGCATGTTTTGACTCATGATGGCGCCTGATATTAACAACTGTTGACAAATTAAACACAAAGTTTTAGGATTGGTATGAGGTGGTAAAACAATGGCAACTTCATCAATTTGTCATTCACTTGCCTGTTTTCAACCTTTTGACTCTTGCTATCCTCACTCATCTTTACCAAAAGGCAAATCCAGTTACACAGGTCAGGTTTACGCAGGGGCGCTTCTAGGATTTGAGGACATTCGGGACTTAGCCTGGACTTCTGTCAGGGGGGGGCCGGGGGATTCTCCCCTGGCACTATTTTTATGTTTTTTTATGCACTCTGGTACCTTATTTACAAGTACAAAAGAAATTCCCAGTGTGAATCAATTTATATTCATTGTAAATTAGAAAATGGTCGGCGGGCCACCAGACACCCTGTCGCAGGCCAGGTTTGGCCCCTGGGCCATAATTTGAGTATCACTGCTGTATACGATACATTTGCAGTTAGCACAGTGACAGAGCTAGGGACATCGTTAGCTTGTCCTCTGATTTTATGCTATTCGGTGTCCATGCAACAGTAAAATCTACTAAAAGTTATTTCAGTAAAAATAGCTGTGGTTATGCCTGAAGTCTAGTAACTATGCAGTATGAATATTTTCATTATTGATTAATCTGCTGAAGTAATCGTTGTCTATAAAATGTCAGAAAATAGTGAAAAATGCTTTTCATAAATTTCCCAAATTTATTTTAAAAATTATCAAAATAGCCGCTGTTGATATAACATTGATTAATCATAATTGTTTCAACTCCAGAAGTTATTCTTATAGTTGCTATAGAAGTCGATATAAAACACACTTGGGTTTATAAAGGACTTTCCCCTGTTAGATCCTGTTATTACTTCACACCTCAAACTACTAAGCATTATAAATCACCATATCAAGATGGTAACCTCATTTTAACATCTTAAATCCTTGATTTTACCATTACAGTTAACTTAATATCCCTTTAAATTGTTTAAGTTTTTCCACTCTGTATGGTACTATCACATAGAGTTGAATTTTCACTATGTATTTGTTCCAGTACTTCATAAAGGTTGTATCATGATTAGAGTGAAATATCTGCTATAGTGTAGATGTAGATCTCATTTAAATCAGTATTCAACATCTTTGTATGTTTGTGTGGTTTCAACAACACTGTGGCAGTTTGAGAGGTCAAATCCTGAGCTTTGACGTAATGGTTGATCTTTGGTGCCAGCTGATGTCACCTCCTGTTGAGCACAACATATGGTTACAACCCCCGGCACTGAAAAACAACTAACAGCTAATGGCCTTTTCCGTAGCTCAGATTAGATACCATGCTTGTAAGGGATTTGGTTTGTTTAGTTATTCTAAAATAATACTTCCACTACTACATATGGGTGTAAAAAACATATCGATACACTCGAGTATCGCAATATTATATTTTGTGATACTGTATAGATTCTCAAAAACGCTGTATCGATTTTTAATTAATAGTTTGCATGCAAAGATTTGTGGCAGACAGCGGTTCATCTTATGTTGTTTTAACACAACACAAGTTTATGATACTTATATGTTTTGTCTAGCAAGATAATCTCTCCATATGAACACCACTTTTATGATTTTAG